>APFE030361008.1:661-186829 GCA_000404065.3 Pinus taeda | reverse complement strand
GGCTCCGCCCCCCCTCTAACCCCCCGGTTCACTACATAGGTTAGTCGTGGAAAGAATATAACACAACCCAACAAAAACAAAACTTGAAAGAAATGATAAGTTGGAATTAAACTCAGTAAATGAAAATCAGCAAAAAGGACAAGATGATCTCATGTCAGTAGTTATCAAAAATATGTAAATTTTCCCAGGTTGCCTACAAAAACCTATAAAAGAAGCACTGATCAGCTAACAGTTACGAAGAAAACATAAAGGAAATATGGACAGCAATGAACATCAGAAAAATACAAAATATATACAAGTAATGATTATAAAAACAGTAAATGAAAGCAAGTAAGAAACTATACAAAGCTTTGGTGTACAGGGGCCCTCTGTAACCTCGGCCAGCCAATTACTTAGTCACAAATCGAATTCAAGAATGATGTCTTCTCATATATTAAAGTGCAATAATAAAACAAATTAAAGTGCAGTACAGTGGGCTGATAACAACAGTCAAAATTACATCTCCAAAAACTAACTATCCAGCGTATATCAACGCGTTATTTATAAGTGAAAAATGCTTGCAACTAATTCCTAGATTTTATGCTACCAAGAGACACGTAAATATCCACGACCTGAGATCTAGTGTTATGGTCATTATGGCAGTTGAATCCATGGAGTGGTGGCTGCTCAATTCAGTTCATGGGCTGATCTACAGTTGTGCCAGTACCTCCAGAAACTAAGGATCGTGCCACGCAAACCTTCACGTAGGCAAAACAAAGTCGTGCCACCGCAAACTTCCTCATTTGGCCCTTCCTTTGACCGTCGTTGACCATGAATGTTTATGAGTGATTTGGCTGATCTGAGGGGACACACTCCATGTACACGTCACTTGCATCTTGCCCATGTGGTCGGTTTCTCCATTGGACACCTATAACATAGCCTTTGACAAAATGGCTGCGGAAACTTGGGCTGGCTGCGGAAAGTGACAAGTGTCCACAGTTGTTTGAACAAACAATCTAAATCAAAAAACAATCATAAACATAGTTAGGAAACCATTTCATAAGCTCTTTTTAGAATAATATGCAATGGTTTGACAACTGGGTGGATGAAGTAAATGGAAAAAGAAGGTTGAAAGGGTATATAGGGAAGTGCAGGTTTGGGACTCAACAACTAGTATGAAGGTCTACCTTGGAGATGATTGGGTATGAAATCAAGGGATATGGTGATGTCCCTATCATACTCCTAATGGAAACATTAGGCATATTCATGATGTTATGTATATACCCGAGATTAAAAAGAACCTGATTTCTGTATCTAGAATAATAGATCAGGATCTTAAGGTAGAGTTCTTTAAATCTCAATGCATAATTAAAGACATTCTGGATCAGATGATGTCCATTGTAATAGATGTATGTTTAGGAGGATTTTATAAACTGGATGTCAGAAGTGTGTCACATCAAACATTGGAATCATCAACCATGTCTGTAGAGAATCTTTGGCATCATAGATTTGGGCATATAAACTTCAGTGACCTACTACTTAAAAAAAAAAAAGGTATAGTGAATGGTCTTCCTATTTTGAAGAGTATGCATGTTGATTGTGAGGCATGTGTTCTTCGTAGATTACATAGAGATGAATTTCCTTCTATTGTCAATAGGAAGTAGAGGGATATACTTAAACTTGTACACATTGATCTATGTGGGCCAATGCAGACAAGGTCGTTAGGAGGGCCTTACTATTTTCTTATTTTTGTTTATGAATGTACAAGGTTCACTTGGGTGTATTTCCTCAAGCATAAAAGTCATGCTTTTGAATACTTCAAGAAATTCAGAAGTATGATTGAGAAGAAAACAGGAAAGTTCATCAAAATTTTTCGGTCAAAAAATGGTAGAGAATTCAAGAAGGGTGATTTCATCAAATAATGTAAAGAACACGGAATACAATAGTAGTTCACAACACCTTACACTCCTCAGCAAAACGGGGTTACGAAAAGGAAAAAGAGAACCCTCATGGAGTGTGCCCACAGTATGTTGAAAGGTAAGAATCTAACCAGTTGCTTTTAGGCATAAGCTGTAAACACTGCAGTGTATCTTAAGAATAGGAGTCCTACTAAGTGTCTAGATTATAAAACTACCTTCGAAGCATTATTTGGCTTCAAGCCTGTAGTAATTCATCTTAGAATTTTTGGACGTAAGGCTTTTGCTCATGTCCTGAAAGAAGATAGGAAGAAGTTAGATTCAAAAGCCATTAAGTGTACTTTCATTGGATACTATAGTGAGTTTAAGGCTTATAAGTTGTTTAATCCTTCGATTTAGAAGGTGTTTGCAAGAAGAGATGTGGTATTTCATGAATTGGTAGATGAGGGGAACCTTGTTTGTAGTGATGAATAATGGCATGTGCCTTTACTGTCATAATATGGTGATGAAACAGGGGCCGATGAACATCAACAATAGTAGTAGCAACAGGAGAAAGAAGAATTGGTTCATCAAATCAAGTTTGAAACTAGTCTCCAGAGGGGAGATCAGGACAAGTTTGAAGCCACTCCACCACTCATAAGATCAAGTAGGGAGATACAATTGCGAGCCAAATACATGGATCATGCGCTCATTACTGGTATGCAGATGCAACATTGTATAGACAACTGGTTGGGAGTCTAATCTATTTGACTACAACTAGGCCAGATTTGGCTTGTGCAGTCAATGTATTGATCCAATTCATGTAAAATCTTCTTGAGAGTCATTGGGTTGCAGCGAAAGGCGTCTTAAGGTATTTGCAAGGAACCTTAGACTTTGGTATTATTTACACTGATTCATTTGATGTTAGATTGACATGTTTTTTAGACTTTGATTGGGCTAGAAATGTAGATGTCAGACGATCCATAACAGGCTATGCATTCAACATTGGGTCTGGGGTCATTGCATGGAGAAATAAAAAACAAAACATAATATCTTTGTCTTCAACAGAAGCTAAGTATCAAGCAATGTGTGCAGCAACTTGTGAAGTAGTTTGGTTGAGGAGACTTCTCCATGATGTTGGAGAAGAACAGAAGGTTGCAAAAGTTATCAAATGTGACAACCAAAGATCAATAAAACTTGCAAATAATCTAGTATTTCATTGATCCAAGTCCGGGTGTGATGAAGGACCTTTTACTTTCGTGATGTGTTAAATTGCATTTTTAAAAGAACATAAATGAATACATTTGCATGTTGTAAAGAAGAGGAACAAGACAATCATCAGCAACATAAAACGTAAGCCGTTGATAACAGAGTTCGTCCAGGAGGGACTACATCTCTGGGTCATAGTGTCAAGATGGTGTAGGCCGCTGCATTAAGTGCTGTCAATAGTGATGATGTACATAGAAATGATTTTGTTATCATACGAGAATACCCTCATGTAGGAGTGGCTCCAAGAGATGTTCCACTACAGGAACTCTCAGTCAAAAGACTCCTATCAGTATGACACAAAAATCATGCATGATGAGCATCTCGCCAACATGGCATGAAAGGGACCTCAATCCAAACATACATGACGACAACATGAGTATCCCATCAACATACAACAAAGGGATCTCAAAACATAACCTGACAAATCATGATAACAAGTACATCACATAGACGATTCCGCATCACATCAAGCAGGAATCATGAAAACAAGTAATAAACAAGATTCCACATCAATCATCAACAGGGATCTATGAAGCACAATGCATAGCAAAAGAAGTACATGAACACGCTACATATACCTCACAACCAGGGGCCATCTGAAGAAGCAGATGTTGAACTACTGAAGTTGTTCATGCCATTGATCTCACGACATCAATTGCATGGAAATGGTTTCTCGCACATAAATGCTGACACCTGCACTGCACTTAGAAAAGTGGCTGAAGAATAGAATGAGAAAATGAAACTCCATGGGTGGACTGGAAATATGCAACTCAAAACGTGAATTTGACCCTTGTGGAAAACCATGAAAAACGACTATAAACTTGACTATGTTCCGACAAAAATAAATTTTACCTCCCGAGAGAATCTTTGGGCATCAAAGAATATTCAGCCTCCTCTGTCTCAAAATCTGTGCCCGCTCCTGGTTACTCCATCTCCCTCCCATGCACTGGTGAAAATGAATGTTTATATAATATATTGAGCAAATTTAACAAGGAGTTAGTTTGGCGCAGTGGTAAAATAGGCAAATGGTGGAGGAGGGGTTGGGGGATCAAATCCCGCTCCTCCCTATTTTAACAAATCTTTTTTTTTAAACAAAATGAATTTTAAATGGGGCGTCAGGTCCGCATTGGGTGGCCCGCCCCCATACCTTTGTATCCAAAATCCGGCGCACGTTAAGGTGTATGCATTAAATGGTAATGGGGGGGGGGTACATTTCATTGGATATGAGGTCACCTGGTGGGGGCCAACCCATGTGGGCCGGGTGGGTTCGATCCTCATTGGCCTTGCCTTTATACATGGCACAGATTAAGATTGGGGGGGGGGGGGGGGCCGGGGTCCACTGGAGGTGGCCCGTGCCCACCCCATATATACGTTTAATATGGTTACAGTGGCATGGTCCGGGGGTGGGCGGGGTCATGGATGCCCACCCTAATTTTAAATATTTATTTCGGAGGTTGAGGGAGGGCGGCGGGGGTCATGGCCTGTCAGCCCAAAATTAATATTTTTTTTAATACATGTGGTATGGGGGATGGCAGGGTTGGTGGTCCACCACCCCAATTTATATTATATATATATATATATATATATATATATATATATATATATATTTTTATTTTTATTTTTTTTTTTTTTTTTTTCATTTAAACAACCTAAGCCATTTTTTAAAATTTGAAAAGGGATCGAAGGAGGCAAATTAATAGGGCCACAAATTTGCTTGGAATCTGGCCCAAGTTGGCCAGAATGTGTTCATCGGGTTCTGTCCAAATTGTGGCCTCCTTAAGCTTGCCCAATCAGCAAAAGTCAATCGAACTTTGACTACTTCTAACTTTCGCATACAGACTTGGTTTGACGAACCGCTCACATCACCGCGATCAGGACGACAAGATCTATGCTTTGGCCCTAGTCTGAAATCATTTTGATCACTTTGATTTGCGAGCTTCCATCAACCCTCTTTATCTTGTGTGTCTCTAGAGCCACCTAGATCAATCTTCCCCATTGAGGAGCTTTTGGTTCTTCAAAAGCATGAAAAATAATTTGCAATTTCTTTGTACCTTGTCTACACCACAAGCGTCCTGAAAGGTCTCACTTCCATCTCCTTCACCTTTGTTCTTCAGAGCCTTAAGCGATGATCCAACACCTACAATCTGTAGTACATTTTTTTGCAAATTACATGCTTGTCTTAACTGACCAACTAATGACCCAAGCATCCCATACTTACCACGAGTTTATAACACATACTCGGTGGTCAAGTTTACAACAAGATAGACACAATACTCCAACTATGAAAACAAGGCCAACATATCATTGTTGCTTTCACAAGTGATGATAAACACATCATAATTGCAACACATGATTTACAAAGATAAGGCCAAACATTGCTTTTGCTTTCGACAAGTGATGGAAACATCACATCACTTTCACAGTTTATCATGCAACTCAAAATAAGACTAGACATCATTGTTGCTGAACAAGTGATGCAAACACATCATTACTTTTACAATTTAAAAAGGAACAAATGATTTACAAAAGCATGACCATGACAAGCTAACATATCTAGAAACCATTTTTCACTTATTAATGTGAATGGGTTTCCACCTCGATTTTGCTTGTCAAACAACTTCTTCACATGGTTCACGCACCAACGCTTTGTCTTTAAGGTGTTGCTCTGGATGGAGCCTCCAAGAAGTGTCTCTTTGATGGCCACTTCTGTCACAATGACTGCAATGGGTTTTCTTCCTCCACATTTCGTTAACATGTCTCTTTACCTGTTGTTGCAAGGGTCCTTCATGCCTCATCCTTTTGTGTGATGCCATTCTTTTCCAACACTTAGAAAATGTATGGTTATGTAATCCACAAAACGATGCCATATTTTACGTTCATCATTACCAACATGACTATAATTGACATGAACATTTGAATGTCGAGAGTGGTTATGCCTTTCCTTGCCATCTCCGGTGTAAGTATGGTGATGAGATCTTGCCTCAGCTCTTTCCCTGCCATGGGATGATGGGGATGTGTTCCCATCATTCTCTTTCCTCAGCAATTTTGACGATGTCTCAGAATAATCTGACACCTTCGAACATTCTCCTTTGGTATATCCCAAGCCTGCAAATTGAGGTCTCTACACAACCTCCAATGGTTGAGTTATGCCTTGGTTATTAACAGTTGCTCCTCATTTCTCGTCCTTGTAAGAAGCCTCATGTTTTTCCCTGTAATTGGGATGTCCACATTTCCAATAGGAATCATACTATGTGAAGATGAAACTGAAAGGAAATCAACATCTTTTACCTCCTATGTCGATTTGGAAAGAATGGATGAGGGCTTCTCATCATCCATTGTTGATGGTTCGCTAGCTGTCTCGGCGCATTCCCCAACTTCCTTTGTGACATACCCAAGTCCTACCTAACAGGATAATTCATTCACTTTGATGGGGTTGACAATGCCTTGGCCTTTAATGCCCAAGCCTTTTCCTTCATACCCCATTCTCTTCTTTGGAGCCAATTCCTATGGTATGATTTTCAAAAGTAGTGAAATCATCATTAGGACACATACATGAATTTAGAGAATTACATTTTACCTTGCATGGGTCACGCTGCAGCTTTTCCAAGGCCTCATCCTTTGCTTGCAGCTATCATAGCAAACTAGTTTTCTCCTCTTTCTCTTCATGTAGACGCATCTTCAATTCAATGTTTTCTGTTTGAAGATTCTTCTTGTTGTGCTTTAGTTTTTCCAAGGCTACTACTGTGGCTTGCAACTGAAGCTGCAATCACTCCTTTTCTTTTGTCTCTTTCTGTAGAGTTTCATACATTATCTCTATCCTTTTGGAAATTTTGAGCATGGTCTCATACATTGCTTTTTCATCCTCTGTGGCTACAAGTTCCATTGTTCACACTGCAATTCACATCCACGCAAAGACCGCTCTGATACCACTTGATCCAGTTTTGGGTGTGACGAAGGACCCTTCCAAGACCTTTTACTTTCGTGATGTGTTAAATTGCATTTTAAAAAGAACATAAATGAATACATCTGCATGTTGTAAACAATATGAAAAAGACAATCATCAAAAACATAAAACATAAGCCGTTGATAACAGAGTTCGTCGAGGAGGGACTACGTCTCTAGGCCCCGGTGTCAAGATGGTGTAGGCTGCTGCATTAAGTGCTATCAATAGTGATGATATACATAGAGGTGATGTCACTGTCATACAAGGAAAATTCTCTCATGTAGGAGTGGCTCCAAGAGATGTTTCACTATAAGAACTCTCAATCAAAAGACTCCTATCAGTGTAACACAAAACTCATGCATGATGAGCATCTCACCAACATGGCATAAAAGAGACCTCAATGCAAACATACATGATGACAACATGAGTATCCCATCAACATACAACAAAGGGATCTCAAAACATAATGTGGCGAATCATGACAACAAGTACATCACATAGACGATTCTAGATCACATCAAGCAAGAATCATGAAAACAAGTAATAAACAAGATCCCACTTCAAGCATCAATAGGGATTTGTGCAGCAAAATACATAGCAAAAGAAGTACATGAACACATTGCATATACCTCACAACCAGGGGCCATCTGAAGAAGTGGATGTCAAACTGCTGAAGTTGCTCGTGTCATTGATCTCACGGCATCAATCGCCCGGAAATGGATGCTCGCATATAAATGCTGACCCCTACACTCCACTTAGAAAAGTGGCTGAAGAATAGAATGAGCAAATGAAAAATCTAAATACACCATTAGATTTGTGGCGTCGAATAGTGCAAAATCCACTATCAAATTTCTGAATTCTGAGAAATTGAGAATCTAGGACTCAAGAAATTTCTCAGATTTCCCCTAGATTCCTCAAAGATTTTGCTCCATGGGTGGACTAGAAATTTGCAACTCAAAAGGTGAATCTAACCTTGCCTTTGTGACCCATGCGGAAAACCATGAAAAACGATTGCAAACTTGACTATGTTCTGACAAAAATAATTTTTACCTCCATGGAGAATATTTGGGCATCAAAGAATATTCTGCCTCCTCTGTCTTGAAATCTGTGCTCGCTCCTGGTTACTCCATCTTCCTCTCATGCACTGGTGAAAATGAATGTTTATATAAAATCCCGGGCATATTTAACAAGGAGTTGGTTTGGTGCAGTGGTAAAATAAGCAAATGGTGGAGGAGGGGTTGAGGGATCAAATCCCACCCCTCCTTATTTCAATACATATTTTTTTTTTTAAATGAGTTTTAAATGGGGGGTCGGGTCCACATTGGGCGGCTCACCCCCATACCTCTTTATCCAAAATCTGGCGCGCTTTAAGGTGTATGCATTAAATGGTAATTGGGGGGGGGGGGTACATTTCATTAGATATGAGGCCGCCCAATGGGGGCTGGCCCACGTGGGTCGGGCGGGTTTGATCCCCGCCTTCCTCGCCTTTATACATGGCACAGATTAAGGTTGGAGGGAGGGGGGGGGGTGTGGGGCTGGGTCCACGCCACAAATTTTCCAGGAATCTGGTGGTCGGGTTCTATCCAAATTGTGGCCTCCTTAAGCTTGTTGAGTCAGCAAAAGTCAACCAAACTTTGACTGCTTCTAACTTTCACATATGGAATTGGTTTCATGAACCATTCACATCACTGCGAATAGGACGACGAGATCTACACTTTGGTCCTAGTTCGAAATCATTCTGATCATTTTTATTTTCGAGCTTCCATCAGCCCTCTTTGTCTTGTGTGTGTCTCTGGAGCCACCTGGATCATTCATAAAAGCACAAATAACATTGAGACACAGTTTCATTTTGTCAGGGAGAAAGTTCGGTCAAAGGAAATCCATATTGAATATTGTAATACATGTGACAATGTTGCTGATATTTTCACTAAGCCTCTTGGTAGAATCAAGTTTGGATTGTTTAGGGAAATGTTAGGAATACTTGTGAACCCATTTCTCCATTAAGGGGGAGTGTTGAAGATAATACAGAATATGTAAATCTGGAGAGATTCAGTTCACTAGAGCCTTAGATTAGGAATTAGTTCCTACTTCTTAGGCAGTTGTTCTAACTTCCCTAGATGTGTGAACACTATATATAATATCGATTGTAAGATGATCTGAAGGTAGAGCTTTCTGCTAGAGGTAGTCTCCAGGTGGAGCTCCTCACCTATGAGTTGTCCACTGAATCAATAAAGTCGATTCTTTGGTTTGTTTAACACTCTATTTGTTCATATGTTTTGATATGTAATGTTATGGACAAATGTAATTTGATAGTTTTGAAAATCTCAATGTAAAATAAGCCAATGAATATATTTTTGTGAAACAATACAAATGTCTATGTAATGTTGTGGATATCTTCATATTTTAGAGATCCAGATGCATGGTACGCCAGTAAAAATATTGTTGCAAAACCAAAAGTTTTGTATGAAAACGAAAATTAACAACATAGCCGTAATGGGTATCTAAAATAAGATTTTTTTGCAGGAGTTTTATGTTGTAATTTTAAAGAAACAATTTTTTGGTTTAATCATTTTTTTGTTCAAATTTAATTTTGAATCCATAAATAGATTCAGTTTCTTGAAAAATCTTGCAAGTGTTCAGATTGTGTAGGATTAAAAAAAAAAATTAAATATATGAACAAAAAAAACCTTTCAAAATTACAAGACTACAACTTTAACTTTACTCTCATAAATGAGAAGAAATCCTACTTTCTTAGAATATTGAACAATTCCATAATTGGTGGTCTTCTATAGACAGTGTTCAACCACGTTCAACTTGCCCTTATTTTGTTCGATTACAAGTTGAAACCACTGCATGAAGATAATTCATTTTAATTGTATTTAATTATTTATCTATGGAACAATTTTTTGCACAACAATTAACTACAATGTTTTGTGATCCAAACATATTAGTGCTTCCTTATCCATATGCTCAACAGAATACATAATAGCATATGGAAGTGGCGTATTTGTGACCGACTTCACTAAAGTTTTACCAGCATAGATCGATTTTAAATATTGATTTAATATGAGCCTAAAGGAATCTAATTTCTTCACGTGCAAATTTTTTTTTGACCTATTGTTATTTAAATGTTTTGTATAATTATTTTTTTTAAATTTTTATTTTTAGATATATACATATTTATATTTTTTTCTTTGCCATACATAGGAAAATTTTTCACTTTGATGAGAGAAAGACAACGTTACACATCATATTGGGTTGTAGAATAAGCCTCTCGGCTCAACAAGTGTATTTATTTGACATTCTTTTTGGTATGAGAAATCCTCACATTGCATAATTTGATGCATCGCTTTCGTTTTCGAAAAACTAGTGTAGATGAGGAAGTGCCATATAGAAGTTGAACTTATTATTTTATTCAATTTCTGTGAATGGAAGTTGTTGAATACAAGTACAAAGAAATAGCTCTTTACTATTCTATTTTGTCTATGGATTCATGGGGCCATTCCATGTTCCTAAATATAGAGACAAATTTCAAATGGAAGTTTGTAAGCTATAGAAAACTTTTGAGCTTGTGAAGGGTTTTAGGAAACTTTTGAGCTTGTGAAGGGTTTTAGGAGCATTGTGGCTTGCATGAATCATAACGTTGCCTTTCGATAAAGCATGCCTTCATGTTGTTGCCCATATTGTTTAGTCTTGCTCTAAACATGTTTCTTGCCTCATGTGAGAACTTTTCTTCTCCTCTATTCCACTTTGTTCCTTCTCTTCATTATTTCATCCAATATATATATATGTTCCTATCATGTGTGTCAATAGTGATAAAGGCAGTCGGGTTGACTTGTTTAGTCTTAGGCATGGGAACTTGTGTGGTCTTGGCCAACACTTATTATGTCTTAACTCATGTAAGAAACCCTAAATTTTTGTGGGGCTGACATGTTCCTTCTCATGCATGCGTTCTTGTGTGGTCTCAGTCGACAGTTATTTCATCTCATATCATGCAAGCAACCCCAACTTTTGGTCTCGAGCGTGGGCACTCCTGCAATATCGGCTGACTCATTCCAACCCCTTAGGTGCATTAATGTGGGCACATTTTGTTCTGTATTGGGTGTGTTCTATTCCATATTGGGTGCTTTGGGCAGGCTCATACCAAAATATGGGTGCCTCATTCCCAAGCACATGTGTGCCAACTTGTGCACCTTGTGCAAGCACTCTTGTTCCACTCATGCAAAAACTCCCAAAACATCATACACACATCACAAATTTTGTTATTTCCATCTAATTTAGCATCTCAACTCGTCTAGGTAGTGGTGTTCATGGGTGCTCAAGCTCAGCGGCCTAATTGATAGTAAGAAAGTGATGGATGGGACAAGGTTTGACATAATGGGATACAAGAGAAATGAGGTCCAAGCTAGGGGAAGAACAAAGGACTATAACAAAGAGCAGGTGAATTAAATGACCTTGTTGTAAACCAATGATGAATCCAATCAAGCAAACAAGAGATTGGAGGAAACAATCATCATCCATGGTAAAGAAGTTGATGTGGGAATGCAAAGAAGAGGAAACATACTAACAACAAAGGAAGAATGAGTAAAAGTAGAAAACCTCCATCATAGCATGAAATAGGAACCAACAGGGCACCATCAAGGAGCTAATAGGAGCAGAGATATGGCGTCAGGCTCACATGAGGGAACAATTAGTGAGAGTAGTGACCTTCACTACACTAAAGCCATTGAGAAATAGGCCCATATTTTTAAGTGGGAAAAGGATAGTGAGACATGTCATCTTCATTCATTGCATGGAGTGATGGTTGTCTTGCCAACTCCCCATTTATTTCTTCCCCTATCCCCCATATAGGGATTGGTTTGCACTAGATGATTGGACTTGTTTAAATGAATTTGGATACATATATCATTAATCAAGTTTTTTCTCTTTTGTTTTTTAAAATTATTAGAAAAATAATTTAATGTTGCATGTATTTTCTTTTGTTAAGAAAGTAAATTTCATTAAGTGACAATCCACCCAAGTTGTTAGATTGGATTGAATAACATTAATTGTTAATATCATTTATGTTAAGAGTGTCTAAGATGGAAACCACTTTCTAAAAAAAATCATTTATATGCACATATTAAATCTTAGTATTAAGATATTTATAGCAGTTATATATATATATATAATTATTAATAATTATTAAGTGAATGTTAAGGATTTTTTTTTTGTAAGCTAACATGGGTCCATTCATATTCTATTAATTCGAATTGAAACCTGTACATTCACATGGTGGCCTCAACCCGCCCCAAGGGGAAACCGGGTCTATTGGCCACCTTAAGTTTTTAACAGCCATCCATAAACAAAAAATGTTGAGTCTTCTTGTCCAAGCTAAGTTAACTACACAGTCAAAGAGATTGCTACTAGCTCCTATCTGCATTATATATTATAACAAAATTAAAACTGACTCTCTGTACCCAAAACAAAACATTAATACATATCTCTAGGTATCAGTCTGCCATGGCTTCCATCTGTTCGCCTTCTTCCTTTGTTCCTGTGTCCATCTTCTTTATCTGATCTTTTATCTCTTCCAGCTTATTATCCTGGATAAGAAGGATCACCTGAATGTTTTTCATTTCTTTTTTCAGGTTAGGAATTCCCTGGGCTAGTTCAGCCATCTCCATAGCAACCTGCTCCATGGCTTTTGCTAGCAGCCTCTTCATAACCCAGTATATGTGAAGTGCATGTTTAAACAGTGACATCCTCCCTCTGGTATTCCCTGGATCCGTCAGTAGGTATTCCCAATCATACATCTCAGGATCTGATTGTTCCTGTATAGCCTCTTCCTCCATTCGCTGGATAATTCTTCGAATATCCTTATCAGTGTTTTTTTTGTACGCGCTCTCGACCTGCTGGACCCCCCATTTCAAGGTTTTCCTACCCATTCTTCTACCCCACGGCGCCAGTTCAGATCTGGCTTGGTTTCCGGTCGGTCTTCCTCGCCCTCTCCCTCTGCGGTTACCTCCCCGTCCTCTGTTCCTTTTACAATCCTCCTTTAGGTGGATGCCCTGACACTTAATGCCAAAAGGGCCGCCTAAGTCACCTTCCTCCCTTAGTCCCCTGGCTCCCGTCTCTCTGCTCCCCAATTCTTCCTGATACATGTCCTTTTGGTTCTTCTCTTTCATCGCTCCACTCCTCCTTTGTTGCCTGTGTCTCTCCTGCTTTGAACTATACATCTCCTCTTCCTCTTTCGTCCTGTCCATTCCTGTCTGTTGCTGCTCCCATGCTTCCTCAGATTCAGCCTTGTCTCCTGCCTTACCCATTCCCTTTCCTCACCTGCTCACCTCCATCTCTTCCCTCTTCATTCTTCCCTCTGTAGGTGGGCTGACTGTCTTCCTTCTCCTTCCTGCTAAACCCCTGGCTATGGTTTTCCCCGCGCTATTTCTTTCCACTCTCCCACTACCTGCACTTACTATTGCACTTCCATTGCGTCTCCTTCCTTCCTCATAGTGCTTACCTTGCCGCCCATCCTCATTCCTCTTCCCCACGTCCTTCTGCCACCTGCATTTTTCATGATCCTCCACTCCTCCATGTCATACCTTTGTGTCTTCATACCCCAGTCCCATCACTGAGGCATCCCTACCTCCACTTCTGGCTCGCATAACTCCATCGCTGCTACTCCTTGAAATGATATCCCCTCTACTAATCTTCCTGTTCTCCATCATGATTATCCGTGTGCCACAAGGCTCGTCGTGGCCTTTCATCCTTGCCTTGTTGCTCAACCTCCGCGCCGTTGTTTCCACCCCGATCGGGGGTCTCTAGGGGTCCTTTTTATAAATCTGATGTTCCATTATGATCTTGATTGATTATTGTTATGAGGTTCTCCCAGTCTGGTCTGTTCATTACCATTGGCGAGATGTTATCCACCTTTTCTCTCTGTTCTTTGCATCCCCAATTTGCAAGAAAGTCTGCAGCCTTATTTCCTTTTCGCCTAACATGATTGATGATTTTATATTCAATTCTCTTCAATATATCTACCACGTCTTGAATGATCCCTACTGTTCTCCAACTTCTTGCAACTTGATCCCATTCCTTCCCATTATTAAGCTTCCTAAGCATTTCAACTACTATTTGTGAGTCTCCTTCGATTTCCAGGTTTGTGTAGCCATTTCTTACTGCAATTCTAACACCTTGGTAAATGGCCATCAACTCTACTTCATTGTTGGTCATTATCCCTCCCCAGTCTGCATACACCCATCTAGTGTGCCTCTCGCTATCTCTAAAGATACCTCCAAAGCTTGCCGATCCTGGGCTTCCTTTGGAAGCCCCGTCAAAATTCAATTTAATGAAGTTTTCCCTCGGAAAACTGAATTTCTCTCGGCTCTGGGTCTGAGATCTTTGCTGTCTTTCTTTAAAGGGGTACACCATACCATATTCCATAGTTAGTTTAGCTAGGATTCATCCTTCCTCAGTGTTCGCCCTCCAGTCCTCTTCCTCCCAGGTCTCAGCCAGAACAATTTCCCTAATTAATTTTTGTGTTCTTCTCCAGAGCTTTTCTGGTGGATTGGTTTTGTCTATGAAGATCCTTCGATTGCGTTCCTTCCAAATTAGCCATATAAAAAAACCTATGGCTAGATTCTAGATTCTCCCTACAACCGGCATGAAAATTGACCCTTTCCCCATTCAAAAATGGTTTTTTTAATATCCAGGGAGTCCCTATTAGATTTTCCAAATAGGTTCCTGATTTTGTCCCACTGATGTTGGGCAAATGGACAAGAGTTCAGAATGTGTTCCTATGTTTCATTCTCCTGTTTATAAAGGCTGCATCTCGGAAGCCCTTGGAAACCCTGTTTCTGAAGCTTAACCCACGTTAGAATTCTTTCTTTCCCAACTAGCCATGCAAATATAGCAACCTTCGGCCACCATTTATTATTCCATATTTTTCCCCAGTCCCAAGTCTCCTCCTCTCTCTCCTGGCGGTTTGTTAAGTAATAGACCTCTTTGACTGTGAAGGTTCCTCTTGAAGATTTTCCCCATCTGAGAATATCTTGTCCCTCTCTAATTTTAATTTTCCTTGACTACATTTCTTTTACCAGTATCCCCTTATGTTCCTGATCTATATTTTCGTCCCATTCTTCTGGTTTTCTCCATGTTCTCCATATCTCGTCTGGCTCCTCTCCTGTCCAGTAATCTGTAACATACTCTAGCCCCTCCATAACAACCTTCTGATATGTGCTTTGCAGTGCTTGGATACTACCCATTCTGTCTCTTTGCTGCCATTCCTCCTCCCAGAATCTTGTTGTATTTCCTCCGCTTATTTCCCAAAAGGCATATTTGTTTATAGTGTCTCTGTTCTGGCTTGCCAGTTCCCATATTATAGATCCTTTTGGGGTTTCTTCTAGTCTTAGGATGCTTTCTAATGTTGTGGTCATATTATATTTCTGTGTCCATATTTTTTCCACAAGTCATTTCCTCCCCTCATCCACCTCCACCATAGTTTCACTCCAAGAACCTGGTTTAGGCTGCCCGGATCTCGGAGTCCTAGACCTCCTTCTTCTTTTCGTTTTGTCAAACTTTTCCACGATACTAGAGCCCGTTTCGTTTGCTATTTTGGTCCTCCCCACATAAATTTTCCGAAAATTCCTTCATTTTCATACATGCACCTTTGGGCGCCGCCATAATCGATAGAGGGTAGATTGGTATGGATTGGAGTACTGATTTCAGGAGCACCAATCGTCCAGTTATGTTTAACGAGCGAAATGACCAGTTCTCAAGTCTATTCTTGAGTTTTTCTATTATTTGCTGCCAGTTTGCTATTCTTGTAGGGTTTACATCTATTTGATTTCCAAGGTATTTTGTTGGTAATTCTCCATATTGGAATCCCAGCGTTCTGGTTAAATTAGCTTTGATTGTTTATGGGGTATTGAAGATAAAAGTACAAGATTTATCTTTGTTGATTTCCATACCTGAGGCTTCCATAAATAGATCCAAGATCCTTTTAACTCCCCTTACCTCCTTTAGAGAGACCTCACAAAAAAGCATGATGTTGTCCACGAATTGCTGGTGTGTGATAGGCAGATTGCTTCCCCATAACCTCAGCCCTTTGATTTTTCTTTCCCTTAGCTCTTTTTTGAAGTACCTTCCCAAACCTTCCATAGCCAAGATAAACAAAAAAGGAGATAAGGGGTCCCCCTGTCTTTACACTCTCGTAGCATTGAAGGTAGATGTTGGCGCCCCATTCAACAATATAGAGAAGTTTGATGTTGATATCATATTATAAACCCAGTTTGTCCATTTGTTACTGAACCCGAAGGCCCTAAGGATTGCCTTTAGGTATTTCTAGTTTAGGTGACCGTATGCTTTTGACAAATCCGACATTATCATCATCCCCCTCTGCTTTTCTTGTTTTAAAGAATGGATCACTTCCTGAGTAACTACTAGTCCATCCAGGATTTGCCTTCCCTCCACAAAGCCTGTTTGCTTTGGGGAGATTATACTAGAGAGAATGGGTTTCAATCTTTTAGCCAGCAATGTAGCGATTATTTTATAAATAATGTTGCAAAGAGCAATTGGAAGAAACCCTTGAGCAGATTCGGAATTATCACTTTTAGGAATCAGAGTAAAAAAAGTAGTTAAGACCCGGCCATACCTTTTGATTAATGCGGGATTCCTCTACCACCTCCAAAATCTCTTGTCCAAGGAAATGCCAACATGCGTGGTAAAATTCTGCTATGTATCCATCCGGTCCTGGGGCCTTGTTTTTCTTCATACCCTTCACGATTTCCTCTACTTCCTCTAGCGTTGCTACCCTCATCACTGCCTTGTTTTGGCCCTCCGTTATTATCTTTGGGATTTCATTGCAAACTATTTTTGTCGCCTCTCTTCTATCCACTTATGGTTCCGTCAACATTTCTTTGTGGTACCCAACTAATACCTGTTCAATCCTTTCGTGCTCTGTTATCCTCTCCCCTTCTTCATTTTTGCTGGAGAAAATTTTATTCCTTTGCCTATGCTGGATCATGGCCTGGTGGAAGAACTTCGTGTTCATTTTGCCTTCGCGTAGCCAATTTGTCCTAGATTTTTGTTTCCATAAAATCTCTTCCTGTTTCCTTCGTTCCTCAAGTTGGCTAATTAGGATTCCTTCCTCTCTACTCCTCTCTCATAATTTTTTGTTGTATCTCTTCCATTTTTTGCTCTAGTCTCTGCTTATCCATTAATATGTTTCCAAACTCCTCTTTATTCCATTTTTTTATTTTCCCTTTGAGTTCTTTTAACTTTAGCTGAAAAGTGTGCATCTTATCTTTTCCTTTTTGTTGACTTTGAGTCCACCATTCCTTTACCTTAGATATAAATTAAGGATTCCTAAGCGAAAAGGCTTCAAACCTGAAGGGTCTGTTGAGGGGATTCTTCTTAATGTCAATCTCCAATCGAATTGGCCAGTGATCTAAGCCCATCGTCGACATTATCGTGGCCTCTACAAAAACATCCCTATTGATTATTTGTTATGATATTAAAAATCGATCTAACCTGAGGCAATTTGGTATCTACCTCCTCTTCTATTGTTCCAAGTGTCTATGACGTTTATTGTCGGGATGTCAACCAATCTTTGCTCTGTAATCATTTCATTGAACTCCTCCATATCTTGACCTGGGCTATTTATACCTCCTCTCTTTTCCTCTATCTTTTTTATCATATTAAAGTCTCCCCCTACTATCCAAGGAACCCCTGGGACGATCTTTCAGATGGTTTGCATATTTTTGAGGAAATTTTTTCGATCCGTTGGTATTTGCGGTCCATAGACCCCTGTGATAAGAATCCACTCAGATGACCCTATCAATCTGAATAGGCCTAATAGGATTCGGGGTAGGCTTATCCAATTTTCAAAATGCACCTCCTCAGGATTCCAGAGGATTGCTAGACCCCCTGCCGTGCCATTCGCATCCTGACCCATCACCTCATAATGAATATTTTGTATTCTCATTATTTCTTCCAATTTTTGGGAGCTGATCTTCGTTTCTTGGATTATCATTATACTAGGTTTATCTTTCTTCACTCTATCCTTCAGATACCTCTGTTTTCCTAATGTTAAGGCCTCTAATATTCCAGCTTGTGACTATCATTTTATAACTTTTTAGAGGATTGTTGAAATACCTCTGAAAGAGGTATGATTCTACCTGAGTTAACTAATGTTTCTCCTACCACTTGAATGGTTTCACTCATTGTCCGCCTCCCTCTTTTCCTACCGCCTTTGCCAGAACTATCCATTCCTAAACTTGGGTTTCCTCGCAATCTTGTTTCATTTATTTGATTTGCCTAAGTTATTCCTTTCTTCTCCTTGTATTTATGAAATGTCTCCTTATACAATTGCTTTTGGACTTCCGGGATAAACCTTTCATCAAGATTTTTCCAATCCTATAACAGCCTTTTCATTATTCGTTCCTCTTCGCTTCCGCTATCTTTCTGAGGATCGGTCTCCACCTAGGGTTGTTCTACTGTCATATCCATGCTATCCTCTGCTCCTCCTCCGACCATGCTTCCTTGGTTTAGATCTAGCTCCTTTAAATCTTTTATGAGTTCCATAGGCTGTACCACGTTTTCTTCTTTTTCCATCTCTCCTTCTTCTTCCTGTAGGACCTCGAACTTGTTTTGACATTCTACTTGCACTGTTTTCACTGTTTGTTGCAATTTTGGCGATTCTTTCCCTGATCTTCTTCTTATGTTTATTTCCTGGAAACCCTCTTCCCCTCCTTTTGTACCTTTTGTCCTCCTTTTATCTTCTTCTTTTTTCCTTGATTTTTCCTCTGCATTGTTCAAAGGGCATTATTTGAAAAAATGGTTGTATTCATGACACCTCCTGCATTTGAAGGGTACGTGTTCATAATCCATCAATTGCTGCCATACTTCGTCATGGTATTCTAATTCTATGAACTCTGGCAGTGGTTCTGCTATATTCATATATACGCATATCCTAGCATAGGATGTGTACTTTCCTCTTTTTGTTGTCTCTGCTACTTTGACAAAGGTCCCGATTGTATTGCCTATGCCTTCCAGGATATCAGGGTCCTAGAACTCCATTGGTAAGCCAAACATTCTCACCCAGATAGGTGTTGCTAACATCTTTTCTTGGTCTGGATTGTAACAGTCCTCCCAATGCCCCATAAACAACCCAACGTTATTCATGAAATACGGTCCCCCTTCAAAGATTCTTTCCTTATCTTCTAGGTTTGAAAAATCACTGTGAAAAAACCCTTTGCCCCTAGCTTTATATCTATATGCCCTTTCGGCTGCCATCTTTTTTGTATCCATTTCGCCAGGTCCTTTTTCGAAGGCGAGAACCCTACAAATTTACATATCAAAGCATGGTCCCTCATATAACACCTATACTCTTCAAGTTTGTTGTGAGGGATTACGAACCTTGGTTTTTTCAGAGCTCTGGGTAGACATCTGCCTCCGAGTCTTGTTTGCCATTGATTCCCCATTATTGGCGCGTCCTTGCTATTCTCCCTTGATTCTTTTTGTCTTCCGCTTCTGCTTGATTCTCCCGCGATCACATTTTTCTAGGAGGGGATCTCTCCCCTCCCTGGTTCCCTTGTCATATCTTCTTTCAACTCTTCCCTGTTTTGTGTACCCTTCCTCCTCTTTTTATGATGTTGCAGACCCGGCTTGCACACAAAAGGTTTACGCTCCTGCACTTGTCTCCATTGTCGCCCCTCTTACGATCTCGCCGCTGATAACCCTAGATTTGCAAAAACCCTTGCTTCCGCCCTCATTTGTCATAAGTGAATGTTAAGGATTTAACCTCTATGAGATATCTACAAATATTAATAGCAATCATGTAGTAATCACATTAGATTGTTAAGATTTATTTTGATTTTTTATTTCCTTTTCAATTTAACTAGTGGAACCATATAAATTAAATGACTAATAAATAATAATAGACATCAAAACACTTATATTATGATTATTATATTATCCAATCACTATCCAATTTTATGGTCATGACACAGCCACACACCAAATTGGTGTATGAGACCCCTTTGTTTGTGGGACAAGGGACCCACATCCGTGCAACGACTTCACTTGCACTATTATGTCTAGGAAGCTATACATACTATAACCCTATGTTTTTGAGCCTGTAACATCTTAGAAAGAAACATGTGCTCTTAACCATTAGACCCACTCAAACTGACCCACTCAAACTGTATTATTATTAATATGATACATTTCACATTATTAAATTTAAAAATCATAAAAAAAATTTACTATTATTTTTTTATAAATAATAATACATAAATATATATACATTTAGAAAAATATAAAAACAAAATTCTCTTTGAAAATAAACCCTTATTGATAGAATTAAAAAAGAAATATATCATAAAATTAAAGTAAATCAGTGGTGATGACTGGGGTTTTCTCAGCCCCTGATCTGACTGGCAGATCTCCGTTTAGAGCAGACCGGACCGTATGTCAGTTAGCAGAGCACGGTGGTGGGCTGGTGGACGCTGGTGCAGAACTCCCTGTTGTTAAGGATGGTGAATGGTCAGGTGAGCGTAACTTTGTTTCCAAGTCGGTTGGTCTATGCTCTAATGCGTGTGCGAAGTGTATCGGTGGTGTTAATTATGATTCTGCTGAAATCGATGCGTATAATGATAGTGGGATAGCCTGGGGTGAGTATATACCCGATGTTAATAAAACCAATGCGCACGATTTGGGTAATATAGTTTACGGTGATAGGATTAATTTTAATGATATTAATGATAGAGCTAATATGGATAATAGGGGTAATAAAGGTTATGAGATTAATAACAATAGTAGCGGGGTTCATTCCGGTTCTGCTGGTTTGAATAAGAGTGATATGAATAATGTTAGTGGGATGGTCCGGGGTGAATATTTGCCCACTGCTGATAAAACCATTGCGCACAATTTGGGTAATGAAGTTTACGGTGATGGGATTAATTTTAATTACTATGATATTAATGATAAATATGATAAAGCTAATATGGGTTATGAGATTAATAACAGATATTATGACAATAAGATCAATGATATATATTATAATAGTAAAAGGAATGAGGATAGTAGGGTATCTAGAGATGGTGATATTATTCTAAATAGAAAAAAGGAAGATAATTTTATCAAGAATCAAGGGGCTAGTTATGGATTTAACTATAAGGGTGATGTTGGGAATGGTAAACTTAATAAAATTGGTAATAACGAGTGTAGGCTTGGAGGTGTTCCGGGTCCTCACTCTCCGGGAAATAAAGTGATTAATTTGTCTAGCTTTTCCTTTCCCCCTTCTGCTTTCAGTCTCTTAGGAAGGGGTCTTGATTTTTCCCTGGCGCCCAGGAAAATTCCTATTGAAGACATCATTTGCGACGTCAAATTTGGCATAAGGAACCTTCCTGATAAGACTAAAGACATGATTAGGAAAGATTGTGTCGTGGCCCTGAGGAGAGCAAAACCTCCCCGGAGTAATATCAGCGGGGCTGAGTTTGAGGCTCTGAAGGCCTTAAACTAGAATCGTGATATCGTGGTCTTGAAAGCTGACAAAGGAGGAGCTGTCGTCATCCTGGACAGAAAGGATTACAAAAATAAGATGCTTGATCATCTCTGCAATAGTGGAAGCTATAAAAAACTTTCTAAAAATCCTCTGAAAAGGGTTTCTAGAGCGATTGCTCTTGCGATCAAGTCATGTAATTCCACGAATCCTCTGTCCCAAAAGCTCATAGAGGGAAACCCCATTACACCTAGGATCTATGGCCTTCCAAAGGTCCACAAGGAAGGGGTCCCCTTGAGGCCCATTGTCAATACCATAGGTGGTCCGACTTACCTCCTTGCAAAATTCCTCGCAGTAAAGTTAAGACCCTTGGTTGGTCACACAGAGTCTTTCGTCAAGGACTCTGCGTCATTAATTGGTGATCTTAAGAGGATTAAGCTTGAACCGGAGGATATTCTGGTAAGTTTCGACGTGGTCTCCCTATACACTTGTATTCCCATCAATGAGGCAATGGAGGTTATTAACAAGCTTACTGACCCTGATACTGCTCGATTGGTTGAGTTATGCCTTACTTCCACCTTTTTCAGCTTCGAAGGAGAGTTCTATGAGAAAACTTGTGGAGTTGCCATGGGCTCCCCCTTGTCACTTGTTGTTGCGAATCTCTTTATGGAGGGTTTTGAGTCCAAAGCTTTGGCCTCCTCTCGTCTCTTACCGAAGCTGTGGAAAAGATTCGTTGATGACACAGGTGTTGTTTGGTCTCATGGTCCTGAAGAGTTAGATCTTTTCTTCAGTCATCTCAATAACCAGTCTGCCGCCATTAAATTCACGATGGAAAAGGAAGTCGATGGATGTCTTTCATTCTTGGATGTTCTCATCTTGAAAAATGAGGATGGCTCCTTCTCTCACCAAGTTTTTCGAAAGAAAACGCATACAGATCAATATCTGCATGGTTCCTCCCATCATTTCCCTACTCAGAAGTTAGGGGTTCTTAGCATGCTTGCTACCCGTGCTGTAAGAATATCGGATGAGAAGAGCTTGGAAAAGGAGAAGGCTCATCTCCTAGATGTCTTTGGGAAAAATGGTTATAGTAGACACCTGGGACAGAAAGCTTTCCTCAAGGCTCATAAAGAGCCTTCAGTCCGTAAAGATCCTAAAGATCATGTCATAGGGGTTCACCTGCCTTACATCCAAGGAACCACTAACAAGATTGCCAGGATTCTGAAGAAGCATAATGTTCCCGCAACCTTTAGACCTCTTAATACCATCCGTGGCTCCCTTATGTCTGTGAAAGATCTTATCGATCCTAAGGACATGAAGGGCGTCTATGTCATTCCCTGTTCCTGTGGGACACCATATATTGGTGAGACAGGTCGCTCTATCAATCAAAGGATTAACGGGCATTCGGCGGACTTAAGGCATGGGAGGGCCAAGTCCTCGACCCTAGTAGAGCATGCCGAGAAGACTAAGCATTATGTCTGTATTGAGGAGGCTCGTGTCATTGCAAAGGTTGCGCAGTTTCACCATCGGAAGTTTAGAGAGGCCCTGGAGATTGAAAAAAGGCCCAAAAATCTTAATAGGGATGACGGCTGGAAGATTAGCAGTTGCTGGATCCCAGCCCTGTCTTCCTAGCTGCCTCATTCCTTCTTCTCTTTGGTTTCATGGTTCCTTTATCCTCCCTTTTCCGGTGGGTGTCTATATTCTTTTTGTGTCTCTTGCCCCTTTTCTTGATAGCGGAATTTTCCTTATGTTGAGGTTTGTCATAAGTTTTTTGTATAGTATTATGTACTTCGATGATAGTGATGATTAATGGATCCTAGTTAAATAAATAAATAATTATAATTCGAACGTTTACCTAATAAAAGTGGTAAATACTAATTAGCTGAAGAATCTTTTTCATATTAAGGTAATATATATGAATATGATTTAATAAGAATAAAGTATAGAAATCAAATAAAAAGATAATTTGAATTAAGCCTTAGAATTAAAAATAATAATGGGTTTATAATAAGGAGAGTAACCATTAGATTCTCAGGATTTAAAGAAAGTGTAATTAGTAATAATATTATTAATTTATAAGGGGAATGGTGAGTAATTATATTGATATTGTAATAATTAGTAGTTAACAACATTATATTTATATTTATATTTTATAATATGAGAAATAATAATTTAGTTAATTGGGTAGATAAGAGTGAATTTTTACCTTTTTAATTATATATATTATTCTCATATAAGGGTAATATTAGAATGATAAAAAGTTTTTTACATATATAAAAAATAAAATTAAAAAAAGCCGAGATGTTAAAAAAGAATAATTACCGTCCTAAATCTATTAAGTAATATTGGTAAATATTAATAATATATTAGGTAAATAGGATTAAAAAAGGTGTTTGCATAGGTTATATGTTAATATTTTGGTATAAAAATATTTGAATTAGGTTCTAAAATTAACAATAATAGGAATATTAACCATTAGATTTCTATTATTTTTTATTTAAATAGGTAAATTGGTATTATATAAGGGTAATGGTATTATAATAATAATATTTGCATTATTAGGCGGAGATATTTAATATTATGTATCATATTTATAATTATATTATATTATATATGGGTTAATGGGATAGAAATATTTACCATTTTATTCCTCATCCCATTATAGGGTAAATATCAGTATTATTATTAATGACTTTTATGGTAGAAAGAAATATATTAATTAAATATTAATTAGATTAGGTCTTGATAATATAAATATTTAAATAAATAATGAATTTTATAAGGACATTGGAAATTAACATTTTATTAAATTAAATGGATAAAAATAATAGTCAAATAAATTTAGGTCCTTCCCCGGGGGCCTGGTCAAACCTAGCTATTAGAGGTCTGGTAACCATTTTCCTGTCCATTTAGTTGTTGGAATGGCCTGCTGTCCCTATTTATTGCATGGCTCAGATTGGATCTTCAACTTGTCCTAACAATGAACGACACTGGTTGGTTCGAAACGCGTCGACAAATGATTTCATATGTGATATAAGTAGTTATATATATATATATATATATATATATATATAAATATATTATATAATATATTATATATATATATATAATATATATATATATATATATATTATATATTATTATAATATATATATTTGGATCACCATCAATCCTGCCCAGGATTGATGGTCGATCAACACACTTACAACACAGGACTTCAAGCCATCACACACATATATACATAACAGAACAAAAAAGACTTAATACGCAGATCTGCACAAATCCACAGAAGTCACACTTTTATATTATATATAACATGATTACAAGATCTAAGGCATCTTAGCCTTAGGAATAGACTCCCTCTCGGCTACATCTTGACTACTATTGGCTTACACACATTCTATCTGTCTTGCTCTATCTCTACTTCTGAACACGCAGGTTCATGATACATACATACATACATACATACATACATACATACATACATACATACATACATACATACATACATACTAATATATATATATATATATATAATATTATATATATATATTATATATATATATATATATATATACATACAAACACACACCCATAAACACACATATATATGGAAGCATTGTTGGATTGGATCATGGAAGGATCCGATCAGTCCTCTAGCCAAAAGCTCGAAAGCTCTCATACGCATGCATGCATATAACACATGGAAAATTACATTTAAATCAAGTCTTCGAGACTTATCCATTCCATCTTTTAAATTTGTTTTAAAACATATTTTTCCCTATTTTTTCTCCCCTAGTCCACTTCCGCTTTATTTTTCCTCTTTGGATTCATCCCTTTGACTAAGGGTGTTGGATGCTCCTACATCAGAGTTATCTACTTCACTTTTCTACGCAAGAACCCTTTCTCTTCTTTCACCTTTATTATTTTTGAAAGAGAACTATGCATCGACACTTATTTATTTTTTTGGCGAAAGAGGGATCCCAAATTATTAAGAGAAATAGAGGTTGTTCCTTCATAGAGGCTGAAAAAGACCTCTAATTTAGTTTTTCTTGTTCATATTTTTTCCCCTTCTCCATTTCTACTAGTTGTATAAGCTTGAAAACACCAAAGCATAAAATTAAGTATAGGCATGAGGCTCCCCGACTGGACAAGCGTTCATGGTTGGACCAAAAGTCTCCTTAGAGATGGATTATATTTTCCATCAAGACTTCATTGGCCAAAAGTTACAACAAAACACAAAGAAGATGGACACAAGACTAGCCAAGGGATGTAGTGTTGAAATACTCTTTGAACTTTAGCCACATACACATTCAGAAGCCAGGACGTAGGTCCAGGCACAAAACTTATTCACGTGGTGAAAACAAAAGGAAATTTGAACATGAAGGAAACAAAGAAAAAATAAATAAGACATAGAACTCAGAAACCAAAATCAAAAGACAAGAGAACAAAAAGACTAAAGTGAACATGATGTAAAACTAGAATAAGGAAACCAGAACGAACTACCAGGAATGAGTGCAAGATGAGTGAAACGAAAGGAAAACTAAGATGCAACTAATCCTACTCTTATCCTAACGGCTAGGTGGTTGAGGTTATGTGTAATGAAATTTCTAGTGAATCCACTGTAGTCGTTCCTGACATGCATCCAAAAAAAAATGAATGATTAAAATAGATAAAAAGTGATGTGTAACATAAAATACAAAAAATTGAAATAGTATCACATGGGAAGGAAGGTCTTGCCTTTGGGCAAAAAGATGTGTCACAACCACTATTTTTACTCAATCCGCATTCTTACCTCTTTGATGGATACCCCTTTTCAACAAGCTTGGGGAGCCTCTTGTGAGTGTGTCCTCATCTTCACTGAGCTTCTTAGCAAGCACGAGGAAGGATTGAAACTTGCTACCTGCAATAAAGCTTTCCAGGTAAGATTGTTCCAGTGATTCAACGATTGGATCATAAAATTCAAGATGACCATATTGAAAGCCTCCTGGTCTCTGAAAGGATGAAATTTTTATTCAAGAAGTACGATCATGATGGGAATATTGTAAAGAAAAATAGATCGATCATCCTTAGTGGTCATGGCAAGATAGTGAGGACCTACCATAACCATCAGTGAACGTTGAAGTGCCTCACCTATTTGATGGAAATATGAAGAGAGAGATGTTAAGAAATAAAGATTAGAGAGTGCAAAGCAACTGTCATTGGATGTGCTGATCGGAAAATGATAAGCCAAATGAAAGTCACCCAAGATATAGAAAGGATCAAATGATCTAGTTGAGACGTCAGATTCCTAGTTTGCAATGAACAAAGAAAAACTCATTTGAACAATCTTGCAAATGCTCTAAACAATTGAACCAAGTTCACTATGAGATAGATTTGACAGACCACCTTCCTACAACTAGTGACCAATTGCACAAGCATCATAGTCATCACAATAATTTTAAAATTATGCTAGCACTATGAATGCATGAAACCAGTTGAAGGATAGTGAGTGGATAGGAACTTGATTTGTATGAAAGCTTGTGCATTCATCATCACCTAGGGAAATTTCTGGCGTGATGAGCTAACATATTTGTAGTACAAGATTTGCAGGAAGACCAAGGAGCTGACCATGAAGGGTGAAATTCGATAAGTATGATTGTGTGAAAAGATAGTATTTAAGATTATCAACTTCACAGTTCCATGACTTCGTGAAAGATGAACATTTCCAACTTGAGTTTGATGTGAGAGGAGTGCATGAAGACGAATGTGCTGTAAAATATTTGTGAATTTGGTCATAAGTGAAATTTTAAAAATTTGAGAGATCACACCTGGAATACCAAACATTTTTTACACGTGAATTCACATCAAGTGCCACCATGTAGATAAACGGATTGTGTGTGAGAAACAAGATCTGGTTTTGTTTGGGGGGGCTTACCAGAGTCGTGAAGTCTTGAAATAATCATCAACGGATGTTGAAGTGACTTGACTCCCTCACAAGTCCCAAAAATTTCTTGAATTGCATAATCAAATTTTGTAGGTTGAACCAAATCATGCATGTCTTGAGGGTGGCTACTTCTACTAATTTCAAAATTGTTCTCCGGATGGAAGCCATCTCTGTCACAGATTTCAAAAGATTTTTCAGCTTCAACAACAATCATATTACTTAGTTGAAGAGGCTCTTCTAATGGTACATTAAAATGTAAATGAATTGGTGAGATCACATGAGCAAGAGGATTTAACAAGTGGTCTTCATGCAAAATGAGAGACGACGAGGGGTGGGAAGAGTCCTATGCGATTAGACTATTTTCATTTTTATCACAGACATCCTCACCGCCTTGTTTCAATCAAGGAGATAACTCATTGGATGAAGAAGCAAGAGAACATGGAGTGTCTCACCACATGTAAACGTGTTACGAACTGTAAGATGCAAGGGAAAGTGAGGTGAAGAGGAAGTTTTGATATTGACAACTTCTTTGACCGAAGCGTATTCCAGATCTGAATTAGAATCTTCATGAGAAACCAGAAGATCACATGATGTGCTTGGGCATTCATCATGGCATACAGACATGGATTTATCATCTTTGGAATGAATACTGCCCATGGTTGGGGATTGATTGAAATAATTGATTGTACATGATGTTCCACCGATATTAGCAGATTGGGAATTGTTCAAGAATAGAAGCTCATTGTTTTGATGCAGGTAAATTTGAAATAGAGAGGGAAGATTGATAGTGTCCTCACCTTTCTTCTCCTATTATGGTGTAATGTGACTACCTTGCACCTGATTGCAATTTTAGCCAGAAGCTTGAGAATCAAGAGAATGCGAACACCTGGCTAGTGAAGCATATTGATCAAGCGAGTCATGATACAAGGAGACATGGCTTGTAGATGATACAAGATGGAATAGATGCAAATCATATTCGAGACTTGAGTTATCAACAGTGATGTCCTCTTGTAGAATGGAGAAGTGAGTCTTTGTTGTAGGATTCCTGAGCCATTCTGGAATTTCTTCCATTGAAGTGGCAGATGGATGAAAAGATGGGATGGGGATTTGATGTGCATATTTCTCAGCTTCATGATCACCGCAAGGGGAACCCACATCGAGACCAGAAAATGACGAGGAAAAAGAACAAATGGCTTAGTGGGCTCCTCCTCTACAAGTTGAGGTGCCTCATGATTTGAAAGAGCTAGGGAAGAAGGGAAATAAAGAAGTTCAACATATTGGGAGACATGAAGCAAGTGTCTGAACTCTTGTCTCAAGAAACCTGAGTTTAAAAGTTTATTGGGAATTTTGCAACAGAGGTGAAGGAACTGATCAACAAAGTCCTCAACTTATTTTTCAGGATCCATTCTTAAATGATAGATTTCTTCGCAGACATCCTGGTGGCTATATTTATCAAAATATTTCATCATCATCTTGGCAAGCTAACTGAATGAAGCGATAGAAGCAATGGGTAATGTATGACACCAGTGTTTAGCACAACCTTCGAATGTGAGGGTGACTAATACATCCCAGGCATCTTCACACTTTATTGTGTGATGATGGAAAAGAGTCATAACTTGAAGAAAATGTATATGAAAAGATGGTTCACCCACACCATTGAACTTCAACTCGAACAGGTCATGAATAGCTTCAACAGGGATGGTACAACTAGGGTTTTTAGAAAAAAATCTTGGATTATGATTCCAGGAAGAGATATTTTAAGTAATAGATTCCCACTGTACATAAAAAAAAAGATAATTTAGTTCAAAAATGAACCAACATGCATTATCTCTTAAAAGAGTGAAATCTAGCAGGGAACATTTGTTTACATATGGTTGGAGGAACATATATTTTTCAATTATTGCTTTTGCACGGGAGCATGAATATAGTATTTTATTCACTTGCTTGAGGACATGCAAGATGATCAGCATAGAGGGATGTTAAGCCTCAAAATTGTTGTACTTAATGCACCTTTTTATTCATATGTTGCACTACTTATTCCCTTGTTTTACCAATTTATGAACTCTTTCTACATTCTTATAATATAATAGAGAAGATTTATTATTGATTTTTATTTTATATAATAATACCTTCATTATATGCATTTCTAGGATTAATGTTCATTAAAATATTGTAAATGCAGATTGTCTTGTTTCCATTGCATAGGCATCCTGCACCAGGTATATGTGGGCTACTTCATCATTCAAGCTTTCCACGGAGGAAAATACTAGCTGGTAGTATAAACGTGCATCTAAAATTATCTTGGATCCTTTTTGATAGTCAGAGGTACAATTATCTTTCATTGATCTATTCCTACACTAAAGAGCAGCATTCATGTACTAACGAGCACCAATTTGGAGCTTCAACATCTTGGCACACTTCCAGGAAAAACCGAGGAAGGTTATTGTAAAAAATGATGTTCTAAGACCTTCCCATGAGTTGGATTTCACCTAGGTTTCATGTGTGGGTCTCTAGAAGAAAATTAACAAATTTGCTCAAAATTCGCACAGTTTTCAAACTACCAAGTTTGACCTTGATTTGCATGTAGCGGGAGGCGAATCTAAAAAATATGAGAAAATGGGTTTTTACCCAGTATAACAAATTATCTATAAAGGAAACTATTTCTAAATATTTTCATCTCTTTAAAATTTACATGAGGGTCTTTGAGGTAGTTGTATAAAAAAGGATCGTTTTTCCAGAATTTGAGGATCTTACCTAGATTTATAAAAATAGTTAAACTATCAACATTGTGCATGATTTATGAGGAAATGAAGATGAATTAGAAAAATGAAAGAGAGGTTGTTGAAAACGTGACAAATTAGGTTTCCACCAAAAATCTTTCCCAGATTCGCATTGGCCTAAGAATTACACGAGGTTCTTTGAGGCAGTTTTATGAAAAAGACTTTTTTTCCAGAATTCCAAAATATGCCTAGATTTGAAAAATTCGTATTAGATTTGTGTTTCTTAAATTAGATCATGACTGAACTAGATTTGCCATCCATGGAATATTGTTGGGATTTAATCTCCATATTCTTTACAAAGGATTGGTTTGTTTAAAGCCAAATTTGTAATGTAAAAAGATTATAAAAACATAGCTATGGCTCCAAGCCTAGCTAGAAAGACATTTCTTTGTACCTTGATGCTGTTGAGATGAGTGTTGGGGGTTCTAACCACTTTCCTATGATCAATTCAATGTTGGACTGCTGCAGATGTTGTAAAAGTTTGAGATTTCAATTTAATGTCTAGGTTCATGCGTCTCTTATGTCTATTTTTTATTGTTAATTTCACTCGCATGAGTTAATAGTTTTCCTTAAAGGGAAATGAGTTGGTTGGCTAGGGTCCATCCAACCCAGCTCGTTCTCCCCAATATTGTCTTTGTGTTTTTAGATGCAGTGATATTATTTTGCGTAGGAGTGATTTCTTTATGCTTGAGTTTGGAGGTGTGGCGAATCCTTTGCGAATGCATTTCTTGCTTGTGTAATCTTAGATATGAGAAGTTATGCATGTGTTGAGTGCCTTATTTCAATTCTAGCATTTCCATTCCATTCTTAAGCATTGTTGCATGTCTTTCCTTTTTTGAGAATTTTACCTGAATCTTTTGAGTAAGGTAGCTAGTGTTATAGTTTTGATGCTTTAAGTTCTGCATACTTTCTTTATGGAAGATCATACCCTAGTCGAACTATAAATTATAGTCTTGAGACGATTTCCCTGTATGTGACTTAAAAATCATTATAATATCCATGAATTCCTGTAACTAAATATTTTTGAGAACAACAATTGTAATAATCTTTCTTGAGTTTAGAGATTTCATGTGAATACATTTGTTCTTGTACATAATACATATATATTACACTATGAAATATATTCTGAAAGGGGTTTAAGTACAAGCTTGAATGGTGATCTCTCATTTCTATGCATGAGTTTGTCATTTCTACAAGTGTGAATTTCCTTAAGTCTTGGTAGTGTGTTTTATTGAAGTTTGCAGTTGATTCATGTTTAGTTTCATTATTTCTCAAGTTGAAGTTCCTTTCCTGCATTTGTTATTTTACTGTTTACTGCATTGGCACATTAATTTAGGAATGAAGGACTATCACATGTAAGTATGTTCTAGTGTAGGAATAGTGTGTTCTGGTATAGGAACAGAGTGTTCCAGTGCATGAACAAAAAGTTCCAGTGCAAGAACAAAATATTTTGGTATAGGAACAAAGTCAATCTAGTACATGAAAATAGTTTTTATAATACATAAATGAATTTTCTCTATATTCCTAGTGTAGGGAAATAATTGTTCAATTATAGGAATAAGGTGATTTCGGTACAGTAGCAGAATTATCATAACATAAATGAAATCCCTCTGTTTTCCTAGTATAGGAATTGCAGTAAATGAATAGATCTGATTTTTGAATATTTGGGTTTTGCAATTGATTTGTTGAGTGGCATGAATTCTGAGTTTTTTTTATTTCTCTTAAGAAGAATTTTTCCAGTGAAATATTTTACAACTATTTTCTGAATGAGAGTCTGTTTCCAGTGTGGAGTGAGCAGTTTTTACACAAGTTAGGATTTTATTTTATAGGTTGCTAGAGTCATTCTCTGGCATTTCCAGTTTTGCACCTCAAAGTTTATGAACACCCAGATTTACAATTAAATGTTGGTACATTAATATCCCCTATACTAAACCTAACAGTCACCATAATGGTTCGCACACATTACATAACAACCAAACATGTCAAAAGATGAAAATTAATCCAACAAGAAAAAGGGAGTGAGACACGTAGAGGAAACACACATCAGTGCCTGCAACCATGCATGTCATTGAAGAAAAAATGATTTGACACTGATAAGAATTCCTTTTAGCTACACTAAGAGGTGTATTTTGAAATATGTGCTTTGTTTTCCATAACTACCCCCCAACAAGTTCTACAACATATGGAGTCTTCATCCAGTCCTGATACTCTATCATACCTCAGGTTCCTTGGTTTGCTTATCTTCCTCCTCAAATCCTTGAGAGTTCTCTAGCACGTCATCCTTCTTGTGATCACTAAGAGACACATCTGCATAGTTTCAGTGGGTAGTGATTGCTGTTGGGATCAGACCCTGGGAGTACACATCTACGCAGTTTCAAGATGCAAGGCAACCTAGGAAATTGAGGGACTAAACTACGTAGTTTTAGGAAGCAATGCACTGCTATGGGACGAGGCCCTGGGAGGACACATCTATGTAGTTTCAGGATGCAAGGTAGACTAGGTAGCTGAGGGACAAAACTTTGCAGTTTCTGGAGATAGTGGGTTCCGGCTGAGGGAAGGACATAGGTGGAAATGAATACATAGTTATGAATGCTAAGGGGTGTTGGCCTTTCTGCACATTACACAATTCCATTAGGCAGGGGAAAAGCTTGAGGTTTTTACATACAAAGTGTGCAATTAATGAAAGTCAAATGAGGCTAGGTTGTTGGGGAACGTCCAGAATTTGATTAAGTGAGGGATCAGTGGAACCGATGTGAACAATGATAGAACTTGACTATGATCACACACTTGAACACTTATTGATACAACATAGACCATCCAGAACATATAAAAACATACTTTTCTTAATGCAACAACCTTTGCAGAAGCTTACAATAAATGTGGCTCTGATGATAGACTTTGAGAGGATAAAGGTGACACTTGTGCAAGAGTGCATGATATGAGTGCGAAACATGTCTATGTGGTGAGGACAACCCATTCTCACAAATATTTTCCCTTGAGAAAAAAAAAAAAACTTCCCTTTGCATGAAAAGTGATAATCCCCATGCCAAAAAACGACTCTTGCTATATAATGATAAGAGCGCGAGTGACTCTTGAGATCGAAGAGGGGAGCTTGATATCATTAGTGTACCAATAAGTGACTAAGGAAAAATCAGCCATAGGATCCATAGTAGGCTATGAAATTTGAGTACAGGCCAAAATTTTAGAGGGCATTGCAGCTGCTACAACACTTGGTGACACACTGGTATAATTCCAGTTTCTCTATCTTGGTTCATTTTAGTGTAGGGCCTTGGTTCATTAGGGAGTATTACTTCATCGTATAGATTTATTTGGCTTATCCACTTACACCATGGGCAAACATAGTCCCCATTTTACCTACTCTGTTGAACACAACATGAGATTAAGCCAAATCATAGTGATTTGAATTGGGAAGGGTAGTTTGGCTCATGAGCTTAAGATTTTTGGAGTATAGTTTTTCATATCTGGTGTTGCTCTGCTACTAGTAGGCCTGGATAGTACCCTAGCTGAGTAACATAGGAACACAAGCATTGATCCACTTCCAGTGAGACTGGATAGTACCCCGATGGAGTTTCCTACTTCACCTCTCTATGTAGGAAGTGTTTCTCTTCTTTCTCCTTTGTTATTTTTGAAAGACAATTGTGCATTGGCACTTATTTATTTTTGGGGCGAAAGAGCGATCCCAAATTATTGAGAGAAGGAAAGGTTTTTCCTTCAAAGAAGCATATAAAGACCTATGATTTAGGTCTTCTTGTTCATATTTTTCCCCTTCTCCATTTCTACTAGTTGGGTAAGCTTGAAAACACCAAAGCAAAAAAATGAGTATAGGCATGAGGTTCCCATACTGGACATAGGTTCATAGTTTGACCACATCTCTACTTATAGATGGATCATATTTTCCATAAAGTTCTCATTGGAAAAAAGTTACAACCAATCACAAAGAAGACAGACAGAGGACTAGCCAAGGGCTGCAGCATCACAAGAATATTTGAACTTTAGCCATATACACATTGAGAATCCAGGACACAGGTCCAGGCACAAAACTTATTCACGTAGTGAAAACAAAAGGAAAACTGAACATGAAGGAAATAAAGCAAAAAGAAAGAAGACACAAAACTAGGAAACCAAAATCGAAAGACAAGAGAACAAAATGACTAAATCGAACATGATGTAAAACTAGAATAAAAAAACCTGAACGAACTACCGGGAACAAGTGCAAGATGAGTGCAAGGAAAGGAAATCTAAGACGAAACTAATCCTACCCTATCCTAAAAGCTAAACAGTCGAGGTTACGTGTAATGAAATTTCCAGTGAAGCCACTGTAGTTGTTCATGACTTGCTGCCACAAAGTTATGAACGATTAAAATAGATAAAAAGTGATGTGCAACAAAAAATACAAAAACTTGAAAAAATTGCACATAGGAAGGAATGTCTTGCCTATGGGCAAAAAGACATGTCACAACCACTACTTTTACCCAATCCACATCCTTACCTCTTTGATGGATACCACTTTTCAACAAACCTGGGGAGCCTCTTTCGAGTGTGTCCTCATATGCACCGAGCTTCTTAGAGAATGCAAGGAAGGATTGAAACTTGCTACGTACAATAGAGCTTGTGAGGTAGGATTGTTCCAGCCATTCAGAAAATGGATCATAAAATTCATAACGACTGTCTTGAAAGCCTTGTGATATCTGAAAATATGAATTTCTTATTCAAGAAGTAGGATCATGATGGGAATCTTGTAAAGAAAAATAGATCTTATCATCCCCAGCGGTCATGCCAAGACAGTGAGGACCTGTCATAACCATCACTGAAGGCTGAAATGCCTCACCTATTTGATGGAAATCTGAAGAGAGTGATGTTAAGAAATGAATATTAGAGAGTGAAAAGAAACTATCATTATATGTGGTAATGGGAAAATGATAAGCCCAATGAAAGTCACCCAAGATAGAGAAATTATGATATGATCTAGTTGAGACGTCAGATTCCTAGTTTACAATGACCAAAGAAAACCCCATTTGAAAAATCTTGAGAACGCTCTGAACAATCTAACAAAGTTTGTTGTGAGCTGCATATGATAAACCACCTCCCTTGAACTGGTGACCAATTGCACAAGAATCATAGTCATCACAATAATTTTAAAAGGATGCTAGCACCGTGAATGCGTGAAACTAGTTGAAGGATGGTGAGTGGACAGGAACTTGATTTGTATGAAATCTTGTGTATTCATCATCACCCAAGGAAATTTTTGGTGTGATGAGAAGACATATTTGTAGTACAAGATTCACAAGAAGACTGAGGACCTGACCATGAAGGGTGAAATTCAATAAGTATGATTGCAAGCAAAGATAGCCTTTGAGATTATCAACTTCACAATTCCATGACTTCATGAGAGATAAAAAATTCCAACTTGAGTTTGATGTGAGAGGTGTGCATGAAGACGGATGCACTATAACGGATTCATGAATTTGGTCATAAGTGAAATTTTGAAATTTTGAGAGATCACACCCGGAATACCAAACATTTTCTACATGTGAATTCACATCGAGTGCAACTATGTAGATAGACGGATTGTGTGTGAGAAACCAAATATCATTTGGTTCGGGGGGGCTTATCAGAGTTGTAAAGTCCTGAAATAACCATCAACAGACGTTGAAGTGCCTTGAATCCTTGGCAATTCTTGAAAATTCATTGAATTTTAGAATCACATTTTGAAGATTGAACCAAATCATGCATGGCTTGAGGGTGGTTGTTGCTACTAATTTCAAAACGGTTCTCTGAATGACAACCATCTCTATCACAGATTTCACCAGATTTATCAACTTCAATAATAATCAGATTTCTTATTTGAAGAGGTTCTTCTTATGGTACATCCAAATATAAATGAATTGGTGAGCTCGTATGAGAAAGCTAATTTGATGAGTTGTCTTCATGCAAAGGGAGAGACGACGAGGGGTGGGAACAATCCTGTGCGATTGGACTATTTTCAATTTTATCATGAACAACCTTACCATCTTGTTTTAATCGAGGAGATAACTCATCAAATGAAGAAGCAAGAGAACATGGAGTGTCTCCACCACATGTAGATGCATTACAAATGGTAGGATGCAAGGGAAAGTGAGGTGAATAGGAAGTTTCAATATGGACGTCTTCTTTGACCAAAGCGTATTCCAGATCTGAATTAGAATCTTCATGAGAAACCGGAAGATCACATCATTTGCTTGGGCATTCGTCATGGAATACGGACATGGGGTTATCATCATTGGGATGAATACCTCCCATGGCTGGGGATTGATTTAGAGAATTGATTGTACAGAATGTTCCATTGAGATTAGTAGATTGAGAATCATTCAAGAATAGAAGCTCATTTTTCTGATGTGAAAAATTTTGAAATAGAGAGGGAATATTGATAGTTTCCTCACCTTTTTTCTCCTATGCCTATGTAATGTAACTCCCTTTCACCTAATCACAATTTGAGCCAGTAACTTGAGAATCAAGAGAATGTAAACACCTGACTAGTGAAGAGGATTGATCAAGCAAGTCATTGTACAAGGAGTCATGGCTTGTAGATGATACATGATGTAAGAGATGCAGATCAAATTCAAGACTTGAGTTATGAACGATGATGTCATCTTATGGAATAGAGGAGTGAGTCTTCGTTGTAGGATTCCTAAGCCATTCTGGAATTTCTTCCGTTGAACTAGAAGATGGATGAAAAGATGGGTTGGGACTTGATGCACAGATTTCTCGGATTCATGATCACTATAAGGGGGCACCAACACTGGGATCAGAAAATGAGAAGGAAAAGGAACAAAAGTCGTAGTGGGCTCCTCCTCTACCAACTGAGGTGCCTCATGATTCAAAAGAGTTTAGGAACAAGGGAAATCAAGAGGTTCATTGTATTGGGATACATGAAGCAAGCATATAAAATCTTGTCTCAAGAAATCTGAGTTCAAAAGTTTGTTGGGAATTGTGCAACAGAGGTGAAGGAACTAATCAGTAAAGTCCTCAACTTATTCATCAAGCTCCATTCTTAAATGACATATTTTTTCACAGAAATCATGGTGGCTATACTTATCGAAAGATTTCATAATCATGTCATCAAGATGACCGAATGAATTGATAGAAGCAACTTGTAATGCATGACAACAGTGATTGGCACAACCTTCGAATGTGAGGGTGAGTAACATAGCCCAAACATCTAGAGACCTTACTTGGTGACAATGAAAAAGTGTCATAACTTGAAGCAGATGTACATGAAAAGATGGTTCACCCTCACCATTGAACTTCAACTCAGATAGTTCATCAATAACTTCTGCAAGGATGGTACAACTAGGATTTTTAGAAAAACATCCTGGGATTATGATTTTAGGAAGAGTCATTTTAAATAAGAGATTCAAACTAGACACAATGGGCACAATGTATCGTCTCACCCTCCTTCTAGTGCCATTTTGTTGATGACACTAGAAATCCATCAACTAAGAATATCTCCCTGATATGAATTCCCAACTAGACCTCACACCGTTTGTTGTAGGAGTTCCATCCAGTATAAAGGCTCAATTACCATATGCTTAGAGATCCACCTTGGCTCTAGCTGTTAGGACAGGAGAGTTTTATTATGATATCTTCAACCAACAAAGTAAGTGTGTCTAGTGAGTGCATAATGTAATTGTGTCTAGGTTCTCTTAGTGCAAAAGGGGGGGTAAAAGTGAGCCTCTAAGTGAGAGGTAAAAGTACCACCCAAGAAGAGACACACACAAACCAGGAATGGTTTGTCAAGCATCTAGTGGATTAGTCCACAGTGGATGCAACAATCATTGAAACCCAAGTTCAAAGGGAGACCCATCCACCATCCAGCAGAGTAGTCCATAATGGATGTGATGGTCCTTATAACTAGTAAGCGAGGAAGGTTTGTTTAGTATCCTACGGAGTAGTCCACAAGCATGAGTGATCAATGATAACCAATACAACACATTCCCAACAAGGTAAGTACTAAAACAATAGAAATAGTTCAACTACCTTAGTACATGTAAAACAAACATGAATTACAAATGCCAAAAGGATAGACTTACAAACATCCATAAGACAGGCATGAAAATGTGTTGGCCAAAACAAAATTTTGTATTAAGAAAAAGTTCCAAGATGCATATGTACATCATGCATCACTAGCCCCAATAGTGGGACATTGGAGCCACCCCTTGCTCCTCAAAGAATTGGATGAAAAATATTATGCTTTATTGGAGGAGGCAAGGTGAAAAGTCCCTTTCTCATTCAATTAGGGAGTATATATAGCCAAGGGTGATGCTTAACCCTTGTGACTCTTAGACTACCCTCATGATCATTCAACTTCCTATGACTTTTCAACTGACATGACTCTTCATTTTCATTGTGTGTCCATTGGACTTTACTTTACATTACATCTGGTTACAACAAATATGGCCCATGGTAATGATGTGGCCTTGAAAACCCATGAAACAACCTGACATGGCACTGCTGACATGGAATGGATGGCTATGGTGGAAATGTCAAGCAGATGTTGCTGCTGAGTGATGGATGTGTTCTTGTATGTGCTTTGTCTTCACCTTTGCATGGATTGATGCTACAAGGTCTTCAATGGTATTGATATTGTAAGATGGTTACATGAATATGTTCCTTTCACTTGAGCTTCTTCCATCCATCCCACTACAAGTAAGTCTTCTAGCATGTTCTCTCCATTTTCATCCCGTTTGTCATCTCACCATGATCTATCAATGTACATGTTTTTGCAATTTACTCATGACGAGATGACATTAAATCCAAAACCTCCTAGTCTAATATGATGCATTGTTTTCCATGGACCAAGACTAGGATAGATGAAAAGCTAGGGAAGAGGGCCCAGTGACTGCGCACTGCATAGTTCTAGGTGACAGGGAGGGAGACTGGTCACTGAGACTGCATAGAGCACATCTCAAGCTTGATTGAGGAACTCCAGGGCACAACCTTCACTCTCGAGGAAAACTACATAGTGGCCATTGGGAGGCAAGAATATGCGGTTGAGGTCACTAGTGGAAACTACAAGGTGGGACCCTGGGGCACCTCTATGCAGTTTTCTGAGGGAAGACAAGATATGTTAGTACAGGGACCAGAGAGGACAATTCTGTGTAGTTTCTGGGAGCAGTGAGTCTCGGTTGAGGGAGGTCACTAGGAGGAAATCTAGGCATGGTTATTGGAGGAAAATCAGGCTTAGGTCTCTATGCATTGCCAGTTTCTAGTAGGTAAGGAGGAGGCTTGTTGACTGATCTTGCAAAGTGCACATTTGAAGTCGGGCTTTGAGGTAATTTATGCACAGTTCTAGGAAGGAAGGCAGACTGCTCAACTCTAGGATTGTGTAGTGTAACTAACCTAGAAGACATTCATAAGTGTTGTGTAGTTATAGGTAGCAGAGCAACATCACCGAGGGCTAAGACTTCACAATGCAACTCAGTCAGGATCTCATGAAGTGGATTTGTATAGTCTGAGAGATTTTCAGGAAAATGGCTAAGTCTGGAAGGTAAGTAAACTTGTGAGAACTCAACATTGTGATCACATACTTATCATACTTCGACAACATGAAAACAGGGACCACCAGGAAAACCAGACAAATCATTGCCCTCTGTGAGACTGTCTAGAGTCAAAAGTGATAAATGTGACACTTGGGAGAGACCTTTGGATGATCTTGACGAAACTTGTGCAACTATGCTTAAAACTTTGTGTATGAGTGTGATAGATGTTTACATGACTACAAAAACTTGTATACACAAAGTCCAACCTTCAAGGTCACTCTTAGGCCCCGAAATTGTTGTACTTAATGCGCTTTTTTATTCATATGATGCCCTACTTATTCCCTTGTTTTACCGGTTTATGAACTCTTTCTACGTTATTTTAATGCAATAGCGAATATTTACGATTTATTTGTATTTTATATAAGAATACCTTGGTTATATGCATTTCCCAGATTAATGCTCATTAAAATATTATTTATGTAGATTGTCTTGTTTCTATATTGCATACGGACCCTACACCAAGTATATGTGGGCTACTTCATCATTCAAGCTTTCCATGGACAAAAAATCTGGCTGGTAGTATAAACATGTGTCTAGAATTATCTTCGATCATTTTTAACAATCAAAGCTATACTTACCTTTCATTGACCTATTCTTGCACAAAAGAGTAGCATTCCTACACTAAAGAGCAAACAATTTGGAGCTTTGACATCTCGGCATGCTTCCGGGGAAAATCGAGGAAGGTTATTATCCAAGATGATGTTCTAACACCTTCCCATGTGTTGGATTGCATCCAAGTCACACGTGTGGGTCTCTAGAAGAAAATCATCAAATCTACTCAAAATTTGCACAATTTTACAATTGCCAAGTTTGACCTCGATTTGCATGCAAGGTGAATCTCAAAAATCCAAGAAAATGGGTTTTTTTACCAATATAACAAATTATCTAGAACCAAAACTATTTCTCAATATTTGCATCAATTTAAAAGTTATATGAGGGTATTTAAGATAGTTTTATAAAAAAAAGGTTGTTTTTCCAGAATTTTAGGATCTTACCAAGATTTGCAAAAATAGCTAAGCAAATAACTTTGTGCATGACAGGATATGTTTCCTCCAAACATATTTCCCATATCTGCAGTGGTCTAAGAATTACACGAGGTTCTTTGAGGCAGTTTTATGAAAAACTTATTTTTACCAAAATTCCAAAATATGCCCAGATTTGCAAAATGCGTATCAGATTTGTGTTTCTTCAATTAGATCACAGCCGGAGTAGATTTCCCATCCATGGAATATTGTTGGCATTCAATCTCCATATTCTTTGAAAAGGATTCACTTGTTTAAAGTCAAACTTGTAGTGTAAAAAGATTATAAAAACAAAGCTATGCCTCTAAGCCTAGCTAGAAAGCCATTTATTTGTACCTTGATGCTGCTGGTTGAGTGTTGTGGGTTCTACCTCCTTCCCTCTGATCAATTGGAGGCCGGACTACTATAGATGTTGTAAAAGACTGAGATTTTAATTTAATGCTAGGTACATGCATCTCTTATGGCTATTTCATGTATTGTTAATTTCGCTTGCATAAGCTAAGAGTTTTCCTTAAAGGGAAATGAGATGGTTGGCTAGGGACCAACCAACCCAACTCATTCGCTCGAATATTATCTCAGTGTGTTTAGATGCAGTGATATTATTTTGCACAGGAGTGATTTCTTTAAGCTTAAGTTTGCAAGTGTGGCAAATCTTTTGTGAATGCATTTCTTTCTTGTGTGATCTTAGATCTGAGGAGTTATGTGTGTGTTGAGTGATTTATTTCAGTTCCAGCATTTCCATTCCTTTATTAAGAATTGCTTAATTTATTTCCTTTTCTGAGAAATTTACTTAAATAATTTCTGGAAGGTAGCTAGGGTCACAGTTTTGATGCTTTAAGTTTTGCATATTTTCTTTAGGGAAGATCATACCCTACTCAAAATATAAACTATAGCTGTGAGATGATTCCTCTGTATGTGATCTTAAAAATCATTATAATATCCAAGAACGAATGTAACTTAATATTGTTGAGAACAACAATTGTAATAATATTTCTTGAGTTTACAGATTTCATGTGAATACATTTGACCTTGTGCAGAATACATATATATTACATGGTGAAATAGGTTCTAAAAGGGGTTTAAGCTGAAGCTTGAATGATGATATTTCACTTCTACTCATGAGTCTGTCATTTCTCCAAGTGTGGATTTCTTTAAATATTTTAAGTGTGTTTTATTGAAGTTTGTAGTTGATTTAGGTTTATTTTCATTATTGCTCAAGTTGAAGTTCCTTTCCTACATTTGTTATTTTACTATTTACTACATTAGCACATAAATTTAGGAATCAAGAATTGTCGAATGTAAGTCTGTTCTAGTGTAGGAACAAGGTTTTCTGGTATAGGAACAGATGTTGGAAATAATACTAAGATGGGGGGTGAATCAGTATTATTAAGTCAATAATATTTCATTTCACAATCTGATTCATATATGCTACTTCAGTTAATGAAACTTGCATATATACACAACTATATTTAAGGCAACTAGCGTATACTCTACAAACTTATAATTTAATTAATTCATCATATGTTGATCTTTAATTTGTGCATCAGAACCATATAAACAGTAACTAGGTGCAGTAAAAACAAAGCAGACAATCACACACAAGAACACAAGATATAAGGTGGAAACCCAATGTTGGTGAAAACCACCTACTGCAATTGTCTCTATCTTCTTTTAATAAAAAACTTATTTTTACAATTTTTTTGTACTGGTTCAGTCTTATACCAGTACACAGGCTTCAACTTGTTGAAGGCTACAACCTTCTCTTGTTATCCAACTTCTCCTGGAAGGGAGCTACAACCCCCTAGCTCTTGTACTAGTTGATGTGTTTACTAGTACATAGGTGCTGACCTACAGAAGGCTACAACCTTCTCGTTTCTTCCAGGGACCACGTTTCATAAATTTTCAGACTGGATCTATCAACATCATTAATCAAATATCAAATATATCTGCAGCAATCAATCTCCTTTGCACCAACCAAAACTAAATCACTTCTCATAATGTCGTAACTAGAATACAGTAACAATAACCATAATGAAGCTAGAACCCAGAACACTACAACAACAAATAGTAGCTAAAGCAATTTTTATTAGGTATACACCACTTCAATATGTCGAACCTGCATACACACGCTATTTTCCCAAGGTGATCCTGCATATACGTTGTTTGGATATGCAGAACCAGATTGTATAGGTGCCTTTGCTAAAGTGAACTTGCATACATATATGTAAATGATGATTTAAACTTTACAACAATTTCAGACATCAATTATACCCAGATCATCATATTTACAGATTAAAACATGCGCCAGTTATTCAGATAAAAGATCAAAAACCACACAAAGATACTTCTCTTCAAGCCTTAAGATCTTGACTCATCAATAGAACTTATCCTTGATCAAGTGCTCAGGTTCATCATTGATTCAGATCCAGTTATGCACCATAACCCAATAGCTTGTATTCTAGATCTTGCTTTTCATTAGATATTCAATACATGAGCGACTTTGCCTAATTATCTTCTCCTCCTTTTATAGTCTTAGGCCTTACTCAATACCATGGTCAGAAACCACTTAGAAGCAATACCTTAGACCAAATACCTGGGGTCAACACTTCAGACAGGATACCTTGGACCAATACCATGGACCAAATACCATGGACCAAAACAAATTATCCAACATGTACGCACCTTTCCTTTCATGAAAGTGCATATGTACGTTGTACGCGCCTTTCGTTCTACTAACCCTCGTGTACACGTGACCTGGACAATAAGGAACCTGCGCATACCTCTATTTCTTCATTCTATGATCCTGAACTGTAATTTGTCATCTGTGTGAGTTGCCATCAAGGACAACACCTGTGTCATAGTGCCAAATATGGATCATAATGCCAAAAATCTCCGATTTTGGACTTGATGGAAACCCCAAGTCACTCTCCCCCTTTGTCATCAAGGGAAAAGGGTTATGCTCTCCTTGAGTACATGCTCAATTCTCTGATATATTGAAGTGTGTTGTCCATGCTCCCCCTGAGTATAAGCAAGGTCTGCAAAAAGATGATTTTGTACATACATCATAAATGACCTTCCTATCACCAATGACTCATACATACATTCATCTCCTAACCAAGCGGGGATATATCAATTTTGACTCATCCACCCAACCAAATGGGTTCATACCAAATGTTTATACATGTCAAAACAAGAATATTACATCATTCATCCTATGCGCAGTGGGGAAACAAGATAAGTCATTTCATGACCTTGACAATAAAAGATATACATGAAATAGAGACCAAATATCTAAAACAAGATAGTTATCAGCAACTGTCATCAACAACATTTGTTAATCGCCATCCAGACTAGCAATCATGATCTCCCCTTAAACCTATTCCATCAGAAAAAACAATTGTGAATTTGTACCAAGATCTTCTACGATAATGCCAACAATGCATTACTATAAGTATATGCTCCCTTAAAACCTGTGCCAGATAATCTTTGTCAGACCCATATTAGAATCCTTTCATACACTGTTTTTCTTCAAACCAACCTATACGCGACTGTATCCACAACAACCTGCATATGTATGTGGATATTCTTCATGAAAATTGCATACAACCACTTCTCTCTGAAATAAATAAATTTTAACAGCAAGATGATGCTTCAACTACTCCCAGCTTCTATATGAGATATTCAAATGTCTCTCTGGGCAGTGGTTTGGTGAATATATCAGCAACCTGTTCTTTGGAGGGAACATACTCCAATTTGACCTTTTTTCCAAGCACTTTTTCACATAGAAAGTGATATTTGATGGGTATGTGCTTGGTCTTGGAATGAATGACTGGATTCTTTGAAATACTTATTGCACTTGTATTATCACATAGAATGGAGATGGGTGGAGTACATGTGATCTGAATGTCTTGCAATGTTTGCATCATCCAAAGGAGTTGTGTGCAGCAAGATGTAGCATCCACATATTCTACTTCAGTTGTAGATAATGCAATTGAACTTTGTTTCTTGCTGAACCAAGACACTAATCTGGAGCCCATATAGAATGCACCACCACTAGTGCTTTTTCTGTCATCCATGCTACCTACCCAATGTCCATCTGTATATGCATGAAGTGTAAGATCTATATCCCTAGGATACCATAAACCAAAATTCTGATTTCCTTTAAGACATTTGAAGATCATTTTGATTTCCTGAAGGTGTGATTCCTTTGGATTTGCTTGGAATCTTCCAACTATTCCCACTACATGCATGATGTCTGGTCAGGTACTTGTTAGATAAAGAAAATTGCCAATCATGGATTTGTAGGTTGGTTGATGTACTGCTGTTGATTCATCATTTGAGCTGAGACTGCATCCTATTACCATGGGGCTACATACTAGTTTGGATTCTTCCATGCCATATTTTTTTAAGATCTGCTTGAGATACTTGGTTTGTGATAGAAAAACACCATCTTTATTTTGTTGAACTTGTAGGTCGAGAAGATATGTGAGCTCACCAAGAAGGGACATTTTAAATTCTTGTTGCATCACCAAAGCAAAGTTTTGACTCATGACTTCTTCATTGCTACCAAAAATGATATCATCAACATATACTACAAGTATTAGCAATTTATCGTTATCAGTCTTTGTATATAGATTGCTATCAGCTAATCCTTTTGAGAACCCTTGTTGATGGAGGTATTTTTCAAGACGGTAATACCAAGCTTTTAGAGCTTGTTTTAGACCTTAGAGAGCTTTTTTGAGTCTGCATACAAGTTTTGGATTATTTCCAAGGATGAATCTGTCTGGTTTCTCAATATATACTTCTTCTTCTAGGTCTCCATTAAGAAAGGCATATTTTACATCCATTTGGTATACTTTGAATTTCTAAAAGCTAGAAATAGCAAGGAACATTCTTATGGCTTCAATTCTAGCAACAGGTGCAAAAGTTTCTTCAAAGTCTATACCTTCTTGTTGAGCATATGATTTACAGAAAAGTCTGGCCTTGTTTCTGATGACTTCACCATTTTCATTCAGCTTGTTTTTGAATATCCATTTGGTTCCAATGATATTCTTATCATGAGGTCTAGGAACTAATTCCCAAGTATTATTCTTTTCAATTTGCTCAAGTTCTTTATTCATGGCCTTGACCCAACATTCATATTTCCATGCTTCATTTACATTTTGAGGTTCAATGGAGGAAAGCAATGCTAGATAGCTTGAAGCTTCTGTAATAGTTCTTCTTGTCTAAACACTTGCCTCTTTTTGTCCCAAAATTTGAGTCTCTGAATGATTTTTCTGAACATATCTGGATGGAGTCTTTACTTCTATCACCATCTATTCTTCTGGTGCTTCATTGTTTTCTTCTTCTTCAGAATTAGTCTAATTTGATGTGGAAGGATAATACTCATCTTCTCCACAATCTTCGGTTTTACCTGCTTTGGATTTTTTCCTACTTCATCAGCGACAACATCAATACGTTCAATAATTTTCCTAAATCTTTTATTATAACACTTATATCCTTTACTTCGGGAAGAGTAACCAAGGATAATGCCTTCATCTACTCTAGGTTCAAACTTGCCAATTTTTTCATCTGTCCTTTTGATGTAACATTTTCTTCCAAAAACTTTCAAGTATTTTACAGTAGGAGTCTTACCATACCAAAGTTCATGTGGATTTTGAATGTTGTTTACCCGAACATTTGCTTTGTTGAGGATAGTGACGGTAGAAAATGTAACTTCACCCCAAAAGGTTATAGGAGTTCCAAACTCATCTAGCATGGCACGAGCCATTTGTTGAATAGTTCTATTAATTATTTCTACCACTCTGTTTTGCTGAGGAGTCCTTCCGGTGGAGAATTCTCTTTTTATTCCATGTTCTTCACAAAAGTCGAAGAATTCATCCGAGGTAAATTCCCCTCCTCAATCATATCTGAGGCATTTGATTTTCCAATCTGATTCATTTTCAACCAAGGCTTTGAAGGCTTTGAACTTTTCAAATTCTTCATCTTTATGCTTTAGAAGTCCTATCCAACACATTCTGAAAAAATTGTCAATGAATAATATAAAATATTCCTCTCCATGAGGTGAATTTTTCCTTGATGGACCACATAAATCAGTATGAACAAGGTCAAGTGGCTTACTAGCTGATCCTTCCTTCTAAGGGAAATGTACTCTAGTTCACTTACCAAATTGACATGATTTGCATATTGTATTTTCTGGAACGCTGATATCAGGAAGATCACGAACAACCTGGTATTTGCATGCTTTCCTTATTTGAGGGAAGCTTAAATTCCCAATCTTCGGTGCCATAGCCAATGTTCATCATTTTTGCTTAGATAGCATTGTTGTTGTCCTCCCTTGAGTATGTATAAGTTGTTTGGAGTTCTTATGCCTTTGATCATGGTTTCTCCTGTATCAAGCTCACAAACAACACATCCATTTGATCGAAATACTACTTCATTTCCTTGATCACACATTTGACTAACACTCAATAGGTTATGCTTTAGACCATAAACATACATAACATTCCCAGCTTTAACCTTTTCTTTTAAGAGAATAGACCCTTTACCTTTTATGACAGCAGGAGTGTCGTTTTCAAATGAGACCTTCTTTTCTTTTTCTAAGGCATTGTATGACTGAAGTTTTTCTTTATCATCTGTCATGTGTTTCAAGCATCCACTGTCGATGTACCCCTAATTTTCTTGTCCCTCTGCATACAAGGCTATACCACATCTTTCTGTTTGCAGTTCTTTATTTCTCCATATTTTGGTACTCAATGAAGTTTTCTCCTTCTGAGATATTTTCCGAAATTTACTCCTGCATTCAGAATCTTCACGACCGAAGTTGTTGCAGATAGAGAATTCTATTTCGTTTTCAAAAAGCAAAAAGTTATTGTAGGTCCTTTTCATGATCCCTGTCACATTCCTTTGATTTCATGCTTCTCTATTCATGATCATCTTGTAAGCAACACATTGAGCAGCTTTGTGTCCAAAGTTATAACATGAAAAACATTGGCCATTAAAGAAGTTCCTAGGATTATCGAATCTACTACCCTAGTGATTGTAGTTTGCATTGACATTCATTCTTGAAGAAGATTGAGTATGATTTACCTCAGGTTGGTTGTAGCTTCTATTCATCATTGAAGTAGATTGAACCCAATTTTATTGGTGATCGGCTTTATGCCTTTGTTGATGATTTCCAAACTGTTCACTACTCTTTACTTCATCAAGATAGCTTTTGGTGGAGGTTGACAGCTTCTGAGCTTCAATATCTTTAAGACCTATCTTTATCAGGGGAGAACACTACAATTTGATAATTTCATCTAACGTTTATGATCCTTTAGCAAATCTAAGATTGAGAGCTTTTTTTTTCTCAATATCTTTCCTTAGACCCACAATTTCACATTCTAGTTTTCATTGTGTTTTTCTCTTTCAGCAAGTTGGAATGTCAGAGTATCTATAATCATATTCTTTTCTTATAAATAGATTTTGAGTTTAGATATTTCTTCATAAATATTATCTTCATCTAAAACATCTAAGAAATCATCATCTTCAAAAGCCATCAGAAGTCTATAGTCATTATTATCTTCATCACTATTTGATAAACCATCGTTATCTTCATCCGTATAGTAGCTCTTCTTACTTACACTTTGTTTCCTATTCCGTTTTGCTGATTCCTTACCTTTATCAAGATTATATTTATTAGGAAATTTGGAAGCATAGTGACTGACTCTTCCACAAGCAAAACATTTGAAAGGTAGTTTACCTCTGAATCTTCCAGAACCCCGTTGAATATTCTTGACAAATTTTTCTTCTTCCTCTTCTTTTGAAACGTGTCTTGATTCATTGAGTTCTTCTCTTCCTGAAGCTTTAAATGTGGCTTCTCTCATGTCTGATGGAATTCCTTTTCTCATTTCGAAAGTAGTTAAGATTATATGCAGCTGTGTCATAGTGATACTCTGAAGATCCTACTTTTCTTCTATGGAAGAAACTTTTTATCAAACTTAGTAGATAAGGATCTTAAAATCTTTTCAATTAAAGTAGCTTCTTTGATCTCTTCACCCAAGTTCTTCATGCAATTAACAATCTCATCTATACATAAGAAGTATTTATCTATACTTTCTTCATTGTGCATTTTGAGAGTTTCACATTGAATTTTGAGAGATTGTAATTTTGCACATTTTACTTGATCGTATCCTTCATAGCTTAGAACGATCTTTTCCCATATTTCTTTGGTGGTCTTGAGCTGCATAACTTTGATAAATTCTGATTGTGATAGACTCCCCAATAATGTATTGACAGCCTTGACATTGGTTTCATATTGCTTTTTACCCGTTGTATCTATAGGAATTGCTGATGGAAATGTATATCCTCCTTCTACGATTTCCCAGACATCTGTTCCAAGAGATTGAAGATAGGTTGTGGTTCTTACCTTCCAATAGATGAAGGTTCTCCCATCAAATATTGGTGGTCTAATGGATCCCTCTCTTTCGTAGTTAGTCATGATGATAGATCTTCCTTCAAGCGATCAAGCTTCTTTTGAAGGACCTACTCTGATACCAATTGTTGGAAATAATACTGAGAGGCTGGGGTGAATAAGTATTATTAAGTCAATACTATTTCATTTCACAATCTGATTCATATACGCTACTTCAGTTAATGAAACTTGCATATATATGCAACTGTATTTAAGGCAACTAGCATATACTATGCAAACTTATAATTTAATTAATTCATCATATGTTGATCTTTAATTTGTGCATCAGAATCATATAAACAGTAACCAGGTGCAATAAAAATAGAGCAAAAAATCACACACAAGAACACAAGATATAAGATGGAAACCCAATGTGGGTGAAAACCACCTGCTGCAATTGTCTCTATCTTCTTTTAATAAGAAACTTCTTTTTACAATTTTTCTGTATAGGTGCAGTCTTATACCAGTACGTAGGCTTCAACTTGCAGAAGGCTACAACCTTCTCTCATTCTCTAGCTTCTCTTGGAAGGGAGCTACAACCCCCTAGCTCTTGTACAAGCTGATGTGTTTACTAGTACATAAGTGCTGACCTATAGAAGGCTACAACCTTTTATTTTCTTCTAGGGACCACCTTTCATAAATTTTTAGACTTGATCCATCAACATCGTCAACCAAATATCAAATATATCTGCATCAATCAATCTCCTTTGCAAAAACCAAAACTGAATCACTTCTTTGAATGTTGGAACCAGAATACAGTAACAGTAACCAGAACCCAAGCTAGAACCCAGAACACTGCAACAACAAACAAAAGTAGCTAAAGCATATTTTATTAGGTATATCGAACCTACGTACATACGCTGTTTTCCCAAGGTGATCCTCCATATATGCTGTATGGATATGTAGAACCAACATGTATACACACCTTTGCTAAAGTGAACTTGCGTATAGATATGTAAATGATGAAGTTTACAACAATTTCAGACATTAGTTATACCTAGATCATCATATTTACAGATTACAACATGCCCTAGTTATTCAGACAAAAGATAAAAAACCACAAAAAAATACTTCTCTTCAAGCCTTAAGATCTTGACCCATCAATAGAACTTATTCTTCATCAAGTGCTCAGGTTCATCATTGATTCAGATCCAGCTGTGCACCATAGCCCAATAACCTGTGTTCCAGATCTTGCTCTTCATTATATATTCAATACATGAGTGACTTTGCGTAATGATCTTGTCCTCCTTTTATAGTATTAGGCCATACTCAATACCATGGTCCAAAACCATATAGAAGCAATACCTTGGACCAAATACCTGGGGTCAACACTTTGGACAGGATACCTTGGACCAATACCATGGATCAAAATACCATGGACCAAATACCACAGACCAAAACAAGTTTTCCGACATGTACACACCTTTCTTTTCATGAAAGTGTGTGTGTATGTTGTACGCGCCTTTCATTTTGCTAACCCGCGTGTACACGCGACTTGGACAATAGGGAACTTGCGTATACCTATCTTTCTTCATTCTATGATCCTGAACTGTAATCTGTCATTTGTGTGAGTTTCCATCAAGGACAACACCTGTGTCATAGTGCCAAATCTGGATCATAATGCCAACAACAGAGTGTTATAGTGCATGAACAAAAAATTCCAATACAGGATTAAGGTATTCTGGTACAGGAATAGAGTCAGTCTAGTAGAGGAAAATAGTTATTATAATACATAAATCAATTTTCTCCATTTTCCTAGTGCATGGACAAAATTGTTCCAGTGCAGGAACATGATCATTTCGGTATAGGAACATAATTGTGATAACATAAATGAACTCACTTTGTTTTCCTAGTATAGGAATCACAATACAAGAATAGATCTCCTTTTCAAATCTTTTGAGTTTTGCTTGATTTATTGAGTGGCATGAATTCAGATTTTATTTATTTCTTTTAAGAGAAGTATTTTTCTAGTGAAATATTTTACTACTATTTTATGAGTGAGAATCCATTTTTTAGTGTGGTGTGAGAAATTTCTACACAAGTTAGGATTTTATTTTGTAGGTTTCTAGAGTCATTCTCTTTCATTTCTAGTGCAGCATCTCGAAGTTTATGATCTCTGTGATTGACAATTAAGTGTTGGTACATTAATATGCCCTATAATAAACCCAACATTTTGGCATCATTTCTAGGGAGGTGCTTAGGGGATTGACCTTGATAGCTTATTGTGTTTGGTTTTCTTTTCACCTAGTTTCTCTTGCAAGTTTTTGTTCTTTGAATTTATTTCTTTCCTGGATATCTTGTTTGTATTAAGGTTTTTCATTTCTCGGGTGTTGTAAGAACCCCTCGTATATATATACATTACCACTGTGTTGACAGAATATACCAGTTGGCTTATTGAGAATAGGAAAATGTTATTTTGATGAATATTGTAATGAAGAGTTTTGATGTTGTTGAAGTGACATACAAATAATCCAATCAAGAACTAACAAGTGCAAAATTTAATATTTTTCTTTAACATAAAGTTAATATTATTAAACTTTTTATTTCAGAATTGGATGATTTGTAGGAAGAACAAAAGAAGGATGAAGATTCAAGAACCATTGTTGATTTTTTCCACCAAATATAGAAATAAACACTTCCTATGAAAGTGTCTACTTAGTGGCCTGAAAGTTTGCAGAATTTGTGAAGAGGCTCATGCAACAAAACATTGCCCATCACTGCCAGGATTACTAAAGGTACTCAGGAAATCCAGTAAGGAATCGAATCAACTGCGAGGTATAACTCAAAACCTATCCTCATTTAATACTTGGAATATTTTTTATTATCCTTTGCAAGTTCCTCAACAAATTTATAATCCTACAGTTCCATGGAAAACTTTTAGTCCTCCTCTAATTGAGTACCCTACTCTGTGGCCACAGTTGACCTCTTCCTAGACCTCACCCTCGCATCAAATATCCCCATGGTCCCATGAATGGTTTGTTGTATCTTCCCTAGGGAAGTATTTCATGCAAAATCAATTACTTGAACAAACAAAAACAACTACAATTTCCACTCGATGCATTACCAAGTCATCCTCCTCCATGGTCCCATCTACATGTGAAACCTTACCCTAATCCATATCCTAGACCTACTCCATAGCCTATCCCTTATCCTGATCCATACCCTAACCATAATCCAAACCATATACCTAACCCTAATTCAAACCCTATACCTAACCCTAGTCCAAATCCTAACCCAAATCCTAATCCTAATCCAAAGCCTAGTCCAGGCGTTAACCAAAACCATATCCCAAACCCTAATATAAACCAACAGGTTGCACAACAATTTGAAACACCTATTATTCCCATTCGCTCCCATGCTAAGTGTAATGATATATATTCGAGGTTGGGGGAAGGGGTGAGTTTGGAAGAATTTCCTATCACTACAGAACATTCACCTCAGGAAGATATAATTCAAAGACCATTAGAGGAGAAATCTTTGATTGAAACCTATTTTGAAATTGTTATTGATTCTCAAAACTCTGAAATTTCCCTTAACCATTCTTATCAATCTGAAAAGAATATATTTGAACCTAAACTTGAGGGATTTTTCTTTGGTCTTTCACCAGATCCCTTGTTGGGTAGCAGAGGTCCCGCATAACAGTTTTGGGTCTAGTAGCCTCGAAATTAGGATAAAAATAGTGTAAACCTCTGAAATATGCGGAGCGCGAAATGTAAAAGGTCGAGTCAAACGGTTGTTTTCCCAAGAAATAATATAGAATAATAGGAAGTAAGCCGGTCTGCAGACCTTAGGAAGGTATAAATAGAGTGTGGCTCTATGAGGAAAGGCAGTTCCTTTTGGTATGATTTTGGATCTGAAAGGTAATGGGTTTTTGAGGACAAAAAGTTTGAAATCATCTGTAATTCTAAGTCGAGGGGTTGGGTAGTGGATAGAGGCTCTGTAATTGTGTGTGCAGATTCCTGGAAGAGTTTGCAGCTTTGTGCATGGACCCCTGCAGCTAAGTGTGCAAGGTAGATCTGAATGTATTGGTGACAAAGTGGAAATAAATATAAGTTTCTTCTATAAATTTTGTGTTAAATCTAAATTATCGCGGATCTGACTTTTTGTATGGTTAATATACTGTTGATCTATGAACATATTCTTATATTATGAATGTATGTGAATTTTAGCTTATTCTAAGTGCATGAACTAGTTATAAATTTGTTAAATGCTTGCTTAAAAGACTTGGCTAAGTAGATCTTAATTATACAAAGTAATTAATATAGTGAATTAACTCGGATTCGAATCTACGTGGAAGTAGAGTAGGGATAGCATGCGAATCCTTTAGACCACATCTAGACATCCCAAGGGTGCAGAAACCTAGTTCCAGCACCCTTCCCTACTACATTGGGTGAGACCTAGTCCACGCTCCGCGGGCTGTTGCCGAAAGGGCCGGTAGCTGCAGGATTTGTTTGGCTAAATCATTTTTCTGAAGCTGGGTCAGGCCCATATAAGCCAAAAAATGGTTTTGTTTCCAAGGAAACGCATATCACCTCACCAACGAGTGATTTGGGATGAGTCACAATGATTGTGTTGGGGGACTATTGGGTAGCATAGGTCCTGCATAATAGTTTTGGGTCTAATAGCCTAGAAATTAGGATAAAAATATTATAAACCTCTTAAATATGTGGAGCATGAAAAGTAGAAGGTCGAGTCAAAGGGTTGTCCACCTAAGAAATAATATAGAATAATAGGAAGTAAGTCAGTCCGCAAACCATAGGAAGGTATAAATAGAGTGTGGCTCTGTGAGGGAAAGGCAATTCTTTTTAGTATGATTTTGGATCTGAAAGGTAATGGGTTTTTTAGGAGAAAGAGTCTAAAAGCATCTGTAAGTCTGAGTCGAGGGGTTGGGTAGTGGATAGAGGCTCTGCAGCTATGTGCGCAAAGGCCTAGAAGAGTTCACAACTGTGTGTGTGGACCCCTACAGCTGAGTACGCAGGGCAGATCTGAATGTATTGGTGACAAAGTGGAAATAAAAATAAGTTTCCTCTATAAATTCTATGTTAAATCTGAATTATCATGGATCTAACTTTTTGTATGGTTAATATACTATTGATCTATGTGCATATGCTTATATTATGAATGTATGTGAATCTGAGCTTATTCTAAGTGCGCAAACTAGTTAAATCTATTAAATGCTTGCTTAAAAGACCTGGCTAAGTCGATATGAATTATACAAAGTAATTAAATATTGCGAATTAACTCGGATCTGGATCTATGTGGAAGTAGAGTAGCGCGAGGCAGTAGGAAAATGTGCAAACCCTGTAGACCACATCTAGACATCCCCAGGGTGCAGAAACCTGGTTCCATCACTCTCCCCTGCTACCTCGAGTGAGACCTTAATTCGCGCTCCGCGGGCTATTGCCAAAAGGGTCGGTAGTTGCAGGTTTGTTTGGCTAAATAATTTTTCCGAGCATGGGTCATGCCCATATAAGCCAATATCCCTTATGCCTCCCAAAGAGTGATTATCAAGTTGTGGAATATTTGTACAAGTTGGAGAATCATAAATATGTGGATCCCATTGAATCCTTGTTTTAAGAAGTCATCAACACATCTTATTCCCTCATCATTCAACAACTCTTCATACCATATCAATAAAGCAATTGGTTTCTCATACTCTAGAATGTGTTGAATTTTATTCTTTAAAACCGAGTGTGAGTATATTTAGCATTTTGTTATGCACATGGCTACATTGGAAGTTCTCCTACACTTGAAGGAGATATTACTCTCTCTAAATTAGAGTAGGGTAGTATTAGAAAAATCAATAAAAATTCCATTTGAAATAAAATTGTATAGTAGCATTCTTGAAACGTCAATTCTTATGGCACGAATTTTGGAATTTCTATCATTAAACACCCTTGTGGTAATATTTGTTAGAAGCAATTCACTCTTAATGCCTCATATTCTATAAAGTGAATTTAATTGTTGGTTGAGATTAACTATTGGGTTAGTTAAGGGGATTTTTATTGTTATATTTAATACTTTCCATTAGTAATATGAACAACTTACTTTTGACCTATTCATTCTATTAAACTGTCTTCCAAGAAATCATTTCAAGTTTCTCTTTGAAGGTACTAATGAAAAGCCTCATATGGTGGACCACTCCTAAGAAACCCTAATGAGCTCTATGAGAACCCTAGCATGATAAATTCAATGAATATTTTAGTCATTATCCAAGATGTTTTCTTTAAAATGAGTCTTTAGGGTAGAAGGACCAATCAGTAAAGATTAGTAATTAAAAACTTTTCATGCCATCTTGTGTGCTTAAGGAGACGATTTGCCTCCCCAACTATTAAGTAACATATTTAAGGTTAATTATAATCATAGTTAATTTTAAAATAATTAATTAATGGATGGGAGGTCTCATTACGGGCCGACCTACCATGATCATGGGTCCTAACAAGAATTACATTATTGCTACTGGTCACCAAGGTAGGGTAATGAATTTCAATTGAAAATCTAGAAAAAATGAGGTCTCATCATGAGATGACTTGTTCATTATTGTTAGTTTTTGTGAATGACACTTTTGTTAGTAGGTTACAAGCCCAGGACATTGGCCTTCAATTAACTTCTAAAAAATGTAAATGATTTCAATTGACTCTGAATTTATATCTAATAGATGGGACACATGAATTTTGTGGGGTTAAAAGGCATCTCTTATGAGGCTGTAAATGTCTGCTCGCAGTAGGGCCTTTCTTGAGGTATTAAAGTTATTTTTACTCTATGATTTACCTAATTGTTTTTGTATTTCCTTGAACTCATTATCATATCTCTCTAAGAATGGATTTAATATCCTTCATTAATGTGCTTTGGAGTTCTATCTTCCATAAATAATTTGGTTTTTATGGGTGTGGGATCCTTAGTGCATATGATTCACTTTGCTGGAATAAGAGGAGCTTCAGCTATATGCTTTGGTAATGGTAATATGGTCATCCTAGGAAGGTATCAATTTGTCATATTTTTTTCCCTATTTCCATCCATTTTAACACCTTGGATTCCAAATAGTGTCACTTCTATTTATAATAATTAGGCTATTGAAAGTGAAGACTTGCTGATTTGGATTACTCTTGAGATGCTTTATGGAAATTTTGATGTTTTTCTATTTCATTATGACACTATCATTGCAGTTTAGCATTTTTATAGTAGCCTTGGTATCAAACTTTACTTGCATCAGTCCTAATAAAAAATAATTCAGTACAGAAATGAACTAGCATGCATTATCTCTTAAAACAGTCAAATCTAGAAGGGAACATTTGTTTACATATGGTTGGAGGAACATTTATTTTTCAATTATGGTTTTTGCAAGGGAGCATCAATATAGTAGTTGATTTTCTTGCATGAGGACATGAAAGATGATAGGCATGGGGGGATGTTAGGCCTTGAAATAGTTGTACTTAATGCACCGTTTTATTCATATGGTGCCCTACTTATTCCCTTGTTTTACTATTTTATGAACTCTTTCTACATTCGTTTAATACAATAGTGAAGATTTATGATTTATTTGTATTTTATATAAGAATAACTTCATTAAATGCATTTCTAGGATTAATGTTCATTAAAATATTGTTAATGTAGATTGTCTTGTTTCTACATGGCATAGGGATTTTGCACCAAGTATATGTGGGCTACTTCATCATTCACACTTTCCATTGAGGAAAATGCAAGATAGTAGTATAAACACGCATCTGCAATTATCTTGGATCCTTTTTTACAATTATAGGTACACTTATCTTTCATTGACTTGTTCCTGCACTAAAGAGAAGCATTTTTGCACTAAAGAGCAACCAATTTGGAGCTTCGACATCTCGGCACGCTTCCAAGCAAAATCGAGGAAGGTTATTATCAAAAATGATGTTCTAACACCTTCCCATGAGTTGGATTGCACCCAGGTTGCACATGTGGGTCCCTAGAAGAAAATTAACAAATCTTCTCAAAATTTGCAAAGTTTTCAAACTCCCAAATTTGACCTCGTTTTACGTGTAGCAGGAGGTGAATCTCAAAAATCCAAGACAATGGGTTTTTTACCAGTATAAAAAAGTATATTGACCCAAAACCATTTCTTAATATTTGGATCTGTTTAAATGTTACATGAGGGTCTTTGAGGTAATTTTATAAAAAAATGATTGTTTTTACAGAATTTGAGAATCTTACCCAGATTTGCAAAAATAGCTTGATAGTCAACTTCATGCATGATTTATGAGGCAATGAAGATGAAACATAAAACTTCAAGAGAGGTTATTGTTTAAAAAGTCACAAGTTAGGTTTTCTCCAAACATCTTTCCCATATTCTCCTTGTCTAAGAATTACACGAGGTTCTTTGAGGCATTTTTAGGAAAATTACTATTTTTTATAGAATTCTAAAATATGCCCATATTTGCAAAATTTGTATCAGATTTGTGTTTCTTAAATTAGATCATGGCTAAACTAGATTTCCTATCCATGTCATATTGGTGGGATTTAATCTCCATATCATTTGCAAAGGATTGGCTTGTTTAAAGCCAAACTTGTAATGTAAAAAGATTATAGAAACAGAGCTATGGATCGAAGCCTAGCTAGCAAGCCATTTCTTTGTACCTTGATGTTGTGGATCTAAGTGTTGGGTGTTCTACCCGCTTTCCTCTGATCAATTCAAGGCTGGACTACTGCAGATGTTGTAAAAGATTGAGATTTTAATTTAATGTTAGGTTCATGCATCCCTTATGTATATTTTCTGTATTTTTAATTTCACTCGCATAAGCTAAGAGTTTTATTTAAAGGGAAACGAGTTGGTTGGCTAGGGCCTAGCCAACCCAGCTCATTATCCCCAATATTATCTCAGTATGTTTAGATGCAGTGATATTATTTTGCGCATGATTGATGTCTTTATGCTTGAGTTTCCAGGCATGGAAAATATTTTGTGAATGCATTTCTTTCTTGTGTGATCTCGAATATGAAGAGTTGTTCGTGTGTTGAGTGCTTTATTTCAGTTCCAACATTTCCATTCCTTTCTTAAGCATTGCTACATGTATTTCCTCTTCAAAGAATTTTACTTAAATCGTTTATGGAAGGTAGCTAGGGTTACATTTTTTATGCTTTAAGTGTTGCATGTTTTCTTTATGGAATATCATACCCTAGTCGAAATATAAAGTATAGCTGTGAGACAATTCCTCTATATGTGATCTTAAAAATCATTATACTATCCATGAATGATTGTAACTAAATATTGTAGAGAGCAAGAATCGTAATAATCTTTCTTGAGTTTACAGATTTCATGTGAATACATTTGATCTTGTGCAAAATATATCTATATTACAGGGTGAAATAGATTCTTGAAGGGATTTAAGTTCAACCATGAATGGTGATATTTTTGCTATGCATGAAGTTGTCATTTCTGCAAGTGTGGATTTCCTTGAACCTTTGCAGTGAGTTTTATTGAAGTTTGCAATTGATTCAGGTTTATTTTCGTTATTTCTCAAATTGAAGTTTCTTTCCTGCATTTGTTATTTTACTGTTTACTGCATTGGCACATTGACTTAGGAATGAAGGATTGTCGAATGAAATTTTGTTCTAGTGTAGGAACAGGGTGTTTTGGTAAAGGAACAGAGTGTTCCAATGCATGAAAATAATGTTTTAGTATAGGAACAAAGTATTCTTGTACAAGAACAAAGTCAATCTAGTACAGGAACATAATTATTACAATACATAAATGAATTTGCTCTATATTCCCAGTGTATGGACATAATTGTTCAAGTATAGGAACAAGTTCATTTTAGAAAATAGGAAAAAAATTGGCATAACATAAATGAACTCACTCTGTTTTCCTAGTACAAGAATCACAGTACAAGAATAGATATGATTTTCAAATCTTTTGAGTTTTGCAATTGATTTATTGAGTGGCATGAATTATGAGTTTATTACTTTCTCTTAAGAAGTATTTTTCAAGTGAAATCTTTTACAACTATTTTCTGAATGAGAATTTGGTTTCTAGTGTGGCGTGAGTAGTTTCTACACAAGTTAGGATTTTCTTTTGCATGTTGCTAGAGTCATTCTCTGGCATGTTCAGTGTTGTGCCTCAAAGTTTACGAACTCTTCAATTGGCAATTACATTAATATTCCCTATATTAATGTTGGTACATTAACATGCCCTATACTGAACCCAATAGTCACCGTAATGGTTCACAAACATGACATAACAACCAAACATGTTAAAAGACAACAATTGAACCAAGAAGTGAAAGGGAGTAAGACATGTAGAGGAAACACATGGAATGACTTTCAGTGCTTGCAACCATGCATGTCATTGAAGACAAAATGATGTGACAATGATAAGAAGTCCTTCAAGCTACACTAAGAGGTGTATTTCAAAAGATGTGCTTTGTTTTACATAACTACCCTCTAAAGGGTTCTGCAACAAATGGAGTCTTCATGTGGTCTTGATCTTCTGTCATACCTCGGGTTCCTTGGTTTGCCTATCTTGCTCCTTATCTCCTTGAGAGTCCTCTAGCATGTCATAATTCTAGTGACCACTAAGAGACAAATTTGCAAAGTTTCAGTGGGCATTGATTGCACTCGGATGAAACCCTGGGAGGACACATCTATGCAATTTCAAGATGGAAGGAAACCTAGGAAGTTGAGGGACTAAACTGCGTAGTTTTAGGAAGCAAGGCACTACTATGGGATGAGGCCTTTGGAGGACACATCTGCATAGTTTCAGGATGCAAGGTAGACTAGGTAGTTGAGGGACAAAACTTCATGGTTTCTCAAGACAGTGGGTTCTAGCTAAGGGAAGGACACTGTTAGGCCCCTACACGCCCCTATGCTACTAGTGTAGGGGCCTAACAGACATAGGTGGAAATGACTATGTAGTTATGAATACTAAAGGGGATTGGCCTTTTTTCACATTGCATAGTTCGATTAGGCAAGGGAAAAGCTTGAGGGTTGCAGATGCGAAGTGTGTAGTTTAGGAAAGTCGGATGAGGCTAGGTTGTTGGGGAAATTCCAGAATTTGGTTAAGTGAGGGATTAATGTAACTGATGTGAAAAATGATAGAAATTGACTATGATTACACACTTGAACACTTAGTGATACAACATAGACAATCCAAAACATATAAAAACATACTTTTCTTAATGCAACAACCTTTTCCAAAGCTTACAACAAGTGTGACTCCGATGATAGACTTTCAGAGGATAAAGGTGACACTTGTTCAAGAGTATGTGATATAAGTATGAAACATGTCTACGTGGTGAGGACAACCCATTCTCACAAATATTTCCCCTTGAGAAAAAACAAAGTTCCCTTTGCATGACAAGCGATAATCCCCATGCCCAAAAATGACTCATGCTATATAATGATAAAAGCATGAGTGAATCTCGAGATCGAAGAGGGAAGATTGAGATCATTAGCATACCAATAAGTGACTAAGCAAAAATCAGCCACAGGATCCATAGTAGGCTTTGAAATTTGAGTACAAGCCAATATTTTGGATGGTGTTGTAGCCACCACAATAGTTGGTGACACACTGGTAGAATTTTGGCTTCTCTATCTTGGTTCATTTTAGTGCAGGGACTTAATACATTAGGGAGTATTTATTCATCATACAGATTGCTTTGGCTTACCCACTTACCCCATGGGAAGATATAGTCCCCTTTTTAATTACTCACTTGAACAAAACATGAAAATAAGCCAAATCATAGTGTTTTGAATTGGGAAAGGTAGTTTGGCTTGTGAGCTTAAGATTTTTAGAGTATAGTTTTTCATCTTTGGTGTTTCTCCATTGCTACCAGGCTTGGACAGTACCTCAACTGAGTCACTCAGGAACAAAAGCATTTCTCCACTACCAGTGAGCCTCGATAGTACCCTGGTGGATTTACCTGCTTCGCCTTTGTTATTTTTGAAAGACAATTGTGCATTGGCACTTATTTATTTTTGGGGCAGAAGAGGGATACCAAATTATTGAGAGTAGGAGAGGTTGTTCCTTCAGAGAAGCATATAAAGACTTATGATTAAGGTATTCTCATTCATACTTTTTCCCCTTATCCATTTCAACTAGTTGGATAAGCTTGAAATCACCAAAGAAAAAAATTGAGTAGAGTTATGAGGTTCCCAGACTGTACATGGGTTGATTGTTGGACCAAAATCCTCCTTATAGATGGATCATATTTTCCATCAAGACTTCATCGGACAAAAGTTATAAAAAAACAAAAAGAATATAGACACAAGACTTGCCAAGGGATGCAGTGTCACGAGACTCTTTGAAATTTAGCCATATACACATTTAGAATCTAGGATGCAGGTCCAGGCACAATACTTATTCACATAATGAAAACAAAAGGAAAGTTGAACATGAAGGAAACAAAGTATAAAGAAAGAAGAGATGGAACTAGGAAACCAAAATCAAAAGATAAGAGAACAAAATGACTAAAGCGAACATGATGTAAGACCAAAACAAAAAATCCAGAACAAACTACCGAGAACAAGTGCAAGATGAGTGAAAGGAAATGAAAACTAAGATGAAACTAATCCTACCCTATCCTAATAGTTAGATGGTCGGGGTTACATGTAATGAAATTTCCAGTGCAACCACTATAGTCGTTCATGACCTGCAGCCATAAAGCTATGAACGTTTAAAATAGATAAAAAGTGATGTGCAACAAAAAATACAAAAACTTGAAAAACTTACACACGGGAAGGAATGTCTTGCTTGTGGGTAGAAAGACATGTCACAAACACTAATTTTACTCAATCCACATGCTTACCTCTTTGATGGATACCACCTTTCAATAAACCTATGGAGCCTCTTTTGAGTGTGTCCTCATCTACATCAGGCTTCTTAATAAGTGCGAGGAAGGATTGAAACTTGATTCTTGCAATAGAGCTTGTCAGTTAAGATTTTTCAATCCATTCAGCTATTGGATCAAAAAATTCATGACGACTGTATTGAAAGCCTCATGATCTCTGAAAAGATGAATTTTTGATTTGAGAAGTAGGATCACAATGGGAATCTTTTAAACAAAAATAGATCCAGTCATCCTCGATGGTCATGCCAAGACAATGAGGACCTTCCATAACCATCAACGAAGGCTGAAATGCCTCACCTGTTTGATGGACATTTGAAGAGAGATATGTTAAGTAATGAAGAACAGAGAGTGTGAAGCAACTAACATTTGAGGTGTTAATCGGAAAATGATAAGCCAAATGACAGTCACCCAAGATAGATAAATGATCAGATGAGTTAGTTGAGATGTCAAATTCCCAATTTGAAATGAACAAAGAAAAGCCCATTTGAACAATCATATAGATGCTCTTAAAAATTGAACCAATTTCGTTGTGAGCTAGATATGACAGACCACCTTCCTACAACTAGTGACTGATTATGCAAGCATCATATTCATCACAAGAATTTAAAAATGATGCTAGCACCATGAATGTGTGAAACTAGTTGAAGGATGGTGAGTGCAGAGGAACTTGACTTGTATGAAATCTTGTGCCTTCATCATCACCCAGGTTTATTTCTGTTGTGATGAGAGTACAAATGTGTAGTACAATATTCATAACAAGACTAAGGCACTAACCATGAAGGGTGAACTTCGCTAATTATGATTGTGGGAAAAGATAGTATTTGAGATGACCAACTTCGCAATTGCATTACTTCGTGAGAGATGAACATTCCAAACCTGAGTTTGATGTGAGAGGTGTGCATGAAAATGGATGTGCTATAACAGATTCATGAATTTGGTCATAAGTGAAAATTTGAAAATTTGAGAGATCACACCTAGAATACCAAACATTTTTTATAGGTGAATTCACATCGAGTGCAACCATGAAAATAGATGGATTCTGCATGAGAAGCCAGATCTGATTTGGTAGGGTGGTTTACTAGAGTCGCAAAGTCCTGACATAACCATTAACGGACGTTGAAGTGCCTCAACTCCCTGGAAGGTCCCAGAACTTTCCAGAATTGTGGAATCACATTTTTAAGCTTGAACCAGATCACACATGGCTTGAGGGTGGTTGTTGTTGCTAATTTTAAAAATTCTCTCCGAATGGAAACCATTTCTCTCATAGATTTCACCATATTTTTTAGCTTCAACAACAATCAGGTTTCTTAGTTGAAGAGACTCTTTTGATGGTACATCTAAAGATAAATAATTGGTGCGCTCACATGAACAAGTTGATTTGACGAGTTGTCTTCATGCAAAAGGAGAGACAACGAGGGGTGGGAATAGTGTTGTGCAATTAGACTATCTTCAATTTTATCATGGACAACCTCACCGCCTTGTTTCAATTGACAAGATAACTCATCGGATGAAGAAGAAGGAGAATATGGAGTGTCTCTACCACATGTATATGTGTTGCAAATGTTAGGACGCAAGGGAAAGTGAGGTGAAGAGGAAGTTTTGATATGGATATCTTCTTTGATCATAGCATATTTGAGATTTGAATTAGAATCTTCATGAGAAACCAAAAGATCACATGATGTGCTTAGGCATTCATCATGGCATATGGACACAAAGTTATGATCATTGGGATGACCACTACCAAAGGCTAGGGATTGATTAAAAGAATTGAATGTACAAGATGTTTCACTAAGGTTAGTAGATTCAGAATCATTCAAGAATGGAAGCTAATTGTTTTGCTACAGACAATTTTGAAACAGAGAGGGAAGATTGATAGTGCCCTCACCTTTCTACTCCTATGCCTCTTTCATGTGACTATCTTGCACCTGATCACAATTTGAGCCAGTAATGTGAGAATCAAGAGAATGCAAAAAACTAGTTGGTGAAGAGGATTGATCAAGCAAGTCATCGTACAAGGAGTCATGGCTTGTAGATGATACAGGATGGAACAGATGTAGACCAGATTTGAGACTTGAGTTATGAATGGTGATATCCTCTTGTAGAATAGAGGAGTGAGTCTTCGTTATAGGATTCCTAAGCCATTATGGAATTTCTTCCATTGAAGTGGCAAAAGGATGAAAATATGGGATGGGGAACCTGATACACAAATTTCTCAGCTTCATGATCATTGTAAGGGGGCACCCACACCAGGATCGGAAAATGAGGAGGAAAAGGAAAAAATGGTGTAGTGGGATCCTCGTCTACCAATTGAGGTGCCTTATGATTTGCAAGAGTTGGGGAAGAAGGGGAATTAGCAAGTTCATTATATTGGGAGACGTGAAGCAAGTGTATAAACTCTTGTCTCAAGAAATCTTTGTTCAAAATTTTGTCGGGAATTTCACAACAGAGGTGAAGGAACGAATAAGCAAATTCCTCAACTTATTCATTTGGCTCCATTCTTAAATGACATATTTTTCATAGAAGTCACGGTGGATATACTTATCAAAATATTTCATCATCATCTCGACAAGATGACTGAATGAACTGATAGAAGTAATGGGTAATGTATGACACCAGTGTTTAGCACAACCTTCAAATGTGAGGGTGAGTCATATAGCCCAAACATATTCAGACTTTATTTCTTGATGATGGAAAAGAGTCATAACTTGAAGTAGATGTACATGAAAAGATGGTTCACTCTCACCATTGAAATTCATCCTGGATAGGTCATGAATAACTTCTACAGGGATGGTACAACTAGGAATTTTAGAAAAACATCCTCGGATTATGATTTCAGTAAGAGCCATTTTAAATAATAGATTCAAACCAGACTCTATGGGCACAGTGTGTCGTCTAGCCCTCCTTCTAGCACCATTTTGTTGATGACACTGGAAATCCCTCAATCAAGGGGATCTCCCCGATACTAAGTCCCAACTAGACCTCACACGGTTTATTGTAAGATTCCCATCCAATATAAAGGCCCTATTTCCATATACTTAGAGATCCACCTTGGATCTAGTTCTTAGCACAAGAGAGTACTGTGCTAGTATCTTCAACTAGAAAGGTAAGTATGTCTGGTGAGTGCATAACGTAACTGTGTCAAGGTTCTCTTACTACAAAAAGGGGGAGAAAAGTGAGCCTCTAAGTGAGAGGTAAAAGTACCACCCAGGAAGAGACACACATGAACCAGGAACGGTTTGTCCAACATCTAGTGGAATAGTCCACAGTGGATGCAAAAGTCATTAAAACCCAAGTACAATGGGAGACCCGTCCACCATCCAGCAGAGTAGTCCAGAATAGATGTGATAGTCGTTATAACCAGTAAGCAAGGAAGTCTTGTTTAGTATCTTGTGGAGTAGTCCACAAGGATGAGAAATTAGTGATAACCAATAAAACACAATCCCAGAAAGGTAAGTACTAAAACAATCGAAATAGTTCAATATTGGTACATGTGAAACAAACATGAATTACAAATGCTAAAAGAATAGACTTACAAACATGCACAAGACATGCATGAAAATATGTTGGCCTGAACAGGATTTTGTATTAACAAAAAGTTCCAAGCAACATATGTACATCGTGCAACATGCATCACTAGCCCTAATAGTGGGACATTGGAGCCACTCCTTACTCCTGAAAGAACTGGCTATAAACTCTTTATGCTTCATGGGAGGAGGCAAGGTAAAAAATTCCTTGTTCATTTAATCAAGGAGTATATATAGCCAAGGGTGATGCTTAGCCCTTGTGACTTTTAGACTACCCTCATGACCGTTCAACTTCCTATGACTTTTCAACTGACATGACTCTTCATTTTCATTGTATGTCCATTACAATTTCACTTTACATTACATTTGATTACAACAAATATGGCCCATTGTAGTGATGTGGCCTTGACAACTCATGAAACAACCTGACATGGCACTACTGACATGGAATGGATGGCTATGGTGGCAATGTCAAGATGATGTTATTGTTGAGTGATCGATGTGTTCTTGGATGTGCTTTGTCTTCAACTTTGAATGGCTTGATGTTAGAGTGTCTTCAATGGTCTTGGTCTTGTAATATGGTTACATGCATGTGCTCCTTTCACTTGAGCTTCTTTCATCCATCCAAATGCAAGTAATTCTTCTAGCATGTTCACTCCTTCTTCATCTCATTCATCATCTCACCCTGATCTATTAATGTACATATTCCTGCAATTCACTCATGATAGGATGAAATTAAATCTAAAACCTCCTAGTCTAAGATGATGCATTGTTTTTCATGGACCAGGACCAAAATAGATGACAAGTTGGGGAAGAGGGCCCAGTGACTATGCACTACATAGCTCTAGGTGACAGTGATGTAGACTAGTCACTAACGCTGCATAGGGTGCATCTTAGTTTTGATTGAGGAACTCTGGGGCACAATATTCCCTATCACATAAAACATCATAGTGGACACTAGGAGGCAGGATTGCGTGATTGAGGTCATCAGTGGTAGCTGCAAGGTGGGACCTTGGGGAACCTCTACGCAGTTTTTTGAGGGAAGACAAGATAGGGTAGAAGAGGGACCAAAGAGGACAATTCTATGTAGTTTTTGGGAGTAGTGAGATTAGTACATTGAGAATCATTCAAGAATGGAAGTTCATTGTTTTGATGCAGAAAATTTTGAAATAGAGTAGGAAGATTAATAATGTCCTCACCTTTCTACTCCTATGCCTACATCATGTGATTGTCTTGCACTTGATCACAATTTGATCCAACAACATGAGAATCAAGATAATGCAAACAACTGGTTGGTGAAGGGATTGCTCAAGCTAGCCACAGTAGAAGGCATCATGGCTTGTATATGATAGAGGATGGCAAAGATGCAGATAAAATTCAAGACTTGAGTTATGAATGGTGACATCCTCTTCTGGAATGGAGGAGTGAGTCTTTATTGTTGGCTTCCTCAGCCATTTTGGAATTTCTTCCATTGAAGTGGGAGATGATTTAGAAGATGGGTTGGGGACTTTATGCACAGATTTATTAGCTTCATGATCACTGCAAGGGGGCACCCACATCGAGACTGGAAAAGGAGGAAAAGTAACAAACAGGGTAGTGGGCTCCTCCTCTACTAATTGAGGTGCCTCATGATCCACAAGAGGTGGGGAAGAAGGGAAATTAGGAGGTTCACCATATTGGGAGACATTAAGCAAGCATATAAACTCGTGTCTCAAGAAATTTGAGTTCAAAAGTTTTTTATGAATTTCGTAACAAAGGTGAAGGAACTGATAAAAAAAGTCCTCAATTGATTCTCCAGGCTCCACTCTTAAACGAAATATTTTTTCACTGAAATCTTGGTGACTATACTTATGGAAAGCTTTCATCATCATCTTGACAAGTTGGTCGAATGAAGCAATAGAAGCAATGGTTAATGTATGACACTAGTGTTTAGCATGACCTTATAATTTGAGGGTGAGTAATATAACCGAGATATCTTCAAACTTTATTTGGTGATGATGACAAGGAGTCATAACTTGAAGTAGATGTACATGAAAATATGGTTCACCCTCACCATTGAACATCAACTCTGACAGGTCATGAATAACTTATGCGGGGATGGTCAACTAGGCATTTTAGAAAAACAACCCATGATTATGATTTCAGGAAGAGCCATTTTAAATAAGATATTCAAACCAGACTCTACAAGTACATCCTGCCGACTGGCCCTCCTACTAGTGCCATTTTGTTGATAGTGCTAGAAATCTGTCAACCAAGGGGACCTCCCCAGTACGAAGTCCAAACTAGACCTCACATTATTTGGTGTAAGAGTCCCATCCGGTATAAAGGCCTGGTTGCCATATACTCATATATCTTCTCTGGCTCTAGCTTTAAGCACAAGAGAGTGTTTCATTGGTATGTTCAAACAACAATGAAAGTGTGCTTGGTGAGTTTGTAATCTAATTGTGTTAAGGTTCTCTAACTGCAAAATGGGGGAGAAATGTGAGCCTCTAATGGAGAGGTAATAGTATCACCTAAGAAGAGACACACACAAACCTGGAATGGTTTGCCCAACATCCAGCAGAATAGTCCATAGCGGAAACGACAATCGTTAGAACCCAAGCACAAGGGGAAACCCATCCACTATCCTGTGGACTAGTCCATGATGAATGTGACGGTTGTTATAACCAATAAGTGAGGAATATATGTCTAGTATCCTATGAGTAGTCTTGTTGGCTTAGTGGGTCTTGACCAAGGTTCAGAGTTAAGCTTTTGAAACAAATCCCTACACTACTGGCCCTTTCGGCATCAATATGTGGAGGGTAGGCTGAAGTCTTACCTGAAGCAGTATTGGGGGGTGCTGGAACCAAGTTTCCACACCCAAAGATGATTGTGATTTCATTTTATGCCCTAAACCTTCCTTCCTACAAGTCAATAAGCCCTTAAGGCTTATTGATATTACTTCCTCTTACCACCCTCTAAACCTTCGCGAAGGTCTACGACTGTCTTTCGCGGACCCTCAACAGGTGAATCAACCACTTATGCGCCCCTGTAATTACTCCTATTTCTATATTTATCCAGAATGACTTAAGTGTCTAATAACTTTATCATGCATTAAGACATTCTTTTCGTAAATAAATGTTATTACTTGTGTTCATATAACAATGTAAACCATGTAGAATCATGCATCAATACAGTATTAAATCATAAACCCATTATTCATCATAACATAAATGCATTCATTCATAAGATAAGTAAATGGGCAAAACATAGATATTTTGAGAATAATCTCTTTATTGATACTTCAGATTTCTTACAGACTCAAGACTACCCTATGCACTCAGCTGCAGGGGTCCACGCAACTAGCTGTGGACTCTACTCTAGGCCTTCGCAAACATAGATGCAGAGCCTCTCTTCTACTCTAGGAATCTTCTCTCTTGAACTCTAGTAATCCATTACATTCATCATCTTCTAAACTTAACCGAACTTAGACTCTCTAAGACTCTCCTTTTTATATAATCCTATGATCTGCGAACCATGGGTAGGTCTATACAAGTTGACACACTTACATAAAAGAAGGGAAAATCCCTTTATGACACTTACTATATACGCACACCACGACCATAACTTGCAGAGAATTTACACTTTACATCATAAAAACTTGGGCTTTCTGCCCCAAAACTTAAGCTTTTTCCCCAAAATTGATAGTAGGGTGCACTATTCCAATAGGCCCCCAAAAAAAATATCGTGACTCACCTTTGAGTCACTCTATTGGCATGAAGTTCTTGTTGTGGAGACCTCCCAGCTTGACTTGCACTACTACTACCTCGGTCATGCACTACGTGGCTGCCTACTTGATGCACTCAACTTGTTGCTCGGTCACTGGTCCTGCACTGTCTTCTTTGACCTTATACTGTGTCCTTTGTAGACATGCTAACTTCTCTTCAATGGCGGTAGAGATAACCTATGCCTCATCCAAACAAGGCCCCCATATGGCCTTAAGGACTGCCTATTTGCTTTAGGCTACCTCCACCTATTCAAGAACCTTCTTCACCTCGTGTAGCTTAGCTAGTCGTTGTGAGATAGCAATGGTGTGCACCATCGCCCTTGCTTCATCATACTGCTGCTGCAATTCTTTGGCCTCTATGTTCAACCTCTGTTGGTTAGGATCCTCCTGCAGAGTCATAACAACCTCCATTGACTATTCAAAGAGCAGAGTGCAATCTACCACTGCGATATCAACTATCACTACTGCATCCTTTACAGCTGCCTCGCGTTGTTTTCTAACCTCTAGTGGAGTTGAAGGTTGTGACTTCAACTCAAGCTCTGTGATTCTAAGGTTTAGTTCAAACTGAACCATGGCCATCTCTATCCTTGCATCACACACACTTGCATCCAACTTCCTAATCTTGGCCTCCACCAATGCTTCTTCTGGGATATGCAACTCCAGAATGGTTCTCCATGCTTCGACTACCACTGTTGCGGCGTGCTCATTATTCTCTTGAACCTTCTTCCAAGCTTCTAGAGGGGTTGTCTTCTCAATGAATATCTATTCATTGTTGACTTTCTACTCACTGATCATGCTCAGCACATGCTGCTCTCAACCTTAAGCTCTTGAATCACACCTGCTGTGAAGGAATTCACTGGGGAGCATAGCCAAGTTGAGGCCAACATTCCTCAACGTGTTGACAATAGCCTTGTCAGCTTCTGCTTCCATGCTCAAAGCTCCATCTGGCAGCATGACTGCCCAAAGATCCAACGATCAAACCAACTCTACTACTTGAGTGGTCTCTGGTGCCGAACTGGTTGAGGCCGTGCTGCTCTGCCCTGCACCTACCTACAGTCTAGTTGTTTAGATCTGCAACTTGCACAAACTCGTTTATATAGCGACCAATGCTTGCTTTTGCTACAACAGTTTCGTTGTCATATCTTTTACATTGTCACCAATATCATCCAAGTAACCCTCCATCAAGGTGATTGGATCGAGTGACAATTTGGAGGCATTGGTATTCTTTTGCTACCCCTCCTTTTCTTGTTCCCTGTGTCACTTTACACGAAAAGGAGTGCTCTCCAAATCTCCACCTCCCTGTTTCGACTGTTCATCATCCATTGTTTGGGGTGAAGGAGATTTTTAACTCTTGTTAGAGCCATGCTCTTACTTCTCTGCTTGCTCCTTTGTGGTGCACTCCGCTTCTACATGTGCCTTATCCTTAGTCTCATTCTTCCTCTTCTTTGCCAACTACTACACCTTCAGTCAGGCCACTTCCTTTTTCTACTTCTCTGCAAACTTGCTAGTCCTGGTAGCCAAATTCAATGGTGAGTGATAATCAACTGGCCATCTCTTGAGGACCTTTGTAGTTGCATCATCCATAGCCAAATAGGGAATATCACACCATTTCTGATCTGGATCCTTCAGTGCCCAGATGTAAACTTGGTGGAAGTCCACTTTGAACTTGGTGTACCCAAATAATTTCTCAAAAATGGCTGGTGACAACTGTGGCTTGCAGTTGATGGTTGCACGAATGCTTACCTCCATTAGCACCCAATATATTTTGCTTTCACGAACTTGTGCAACATTTTTTGTGGCCCACAATGAAGCAAACTTCACTGCTTCTGATAGATCTATCTGAATTAGAGGAAATTGGTTGTCCTTCGACAAATACTCCCATGCAACCAGCACAACTGATAGTAAGAGCCACGAGTAATGGAAAGTTTTACTTTGGTCATGTGCCTCTTTGTAGTTTGCGAGGAACTCACTGCATAGGTAGAGTGCCCAATTGAACTATATGCCCTCTACATACTGATCCGCTAACGAGACCACTAGTGCTGGCACCTCGTCCATGCGACACTTCCTCATCACTTCTCGAACAAAAATTTGGGTAGCCACTTTTACTGCGAGGTCTGTAATACTAGAGATTGAATACCTATGCGCTTTCTTGACAAGTATGAACTTGTCCTTTATCTTCTCAGCAAGGTCACGCTCGCCTATCTCGCTGCCAAATGCCTTTGCTAGATTTAGTCCAGAGTGAGGGAGTAATGTGATCCTATGGATCAGCATATCAGTGATTGGTATCATCTCACTCAACCATAAGCATCTGCCATGCACAAGGCACATAAAATGCTTGATGACTGTTAATTTTATGGGTGTGAGGTGGTAGTGCAGCACCCATAGGAGGTTCAATAATCCTACCTTGTTTACCCCTCGAATCCATTCCACTGGCTCTAGCATGGTGACACCAGAATCCTTGTAGAAAACACGCTTCATGAATGTATCAGTAGACAGGTGGGAAAACCGCTCAACATCTCCCAAATCCCAATCTTCAAGCTTCAAATGTGGGATGCACGCCAAGTGTGAACCTTCAAATGTTATGTTTTTTGACAGCAGAGGGTTGTTTAGGATGAAATGTCCCTCATCTGGGTCCTTTGGGACCTTCACCTTAACCTCGTGTAGAGGGATGTAATCCGAAATCTTTGAAATAGGGTTTACCCCGTGAACATATATGTCAGTTGCCCCCTCGTTGGCCTCCAGGTCTACCACTTTTCCTTTCTCCTACGCGGTGGGCTTTTATTTCTGCTACTCCTGTGTAGCTGCATGTTTCCTCGGTGGCTCACGCATTGGCAACATCTTCTTCTGTTTATCCGTTTTTGGCTTAGGAGCCTCTCTTCGCAGCGTAGGTTTCAGCCTAGGTGACCTCTGTGCCTTAGGTATCATTGTAGGAACCTCCATACTCATGAATTTAGGGGTAACTCCCTCAAAGGAAATAATGCCCCTAGTACTAGCAGTCTCAGTAGGTGCAGACATGAAGTTGTTAATGATGTTATGGGTTTCCTTAGGTAATCTATCAAACATAGAACTAGAAATCAAGTCCTCAAAGAGCTCATGGTTCATGGAAAATAGATAGAACAACACAAAAATTCTCATAATGTGAAGTGTTTCTCACTGGACAACCATCTATAATTTATAGGCAATTTTGAATTCAAATTCAACCATTCCCCCGAAAATCCATCCATAAATGTGAGATTAGTGGAACATCTCCAAAGATTTCACAATTGATTTCATCCTTAAATTCCTTAAATGCCAGCCACACTCTCTTCTTAATTGTCTTCTGGCAGTCAAATCATGAACAATGATATTAACAGTCACTTTCTAGCTACACTGCATGTTTCTTGTCCTGTAGCGCAGCTCCCTTTGCATGTCAGCTGACATTGTGACACCCTTTTATTCCACACAGACCCCTCATCACCCAACTCTACAACCTGGGCCATGTAGTTTATAGTCTCACGCCTCCTTATAGCTAGCTGCCTAGAATGCTAAGACTGTGTTACCATCATATAGTCATTTGGCTGGATCTCTAGTGTATGGATTCAATTAGCTGCCATTTAACTTTCCAGGAAATACATCTCCATTCAATTTCACAAGATGAACTACTCCATCATCGGTAATCTCCTTGATCACATATGGCCCTAGCCAATGCATCTGAAATTTTTCTAGAAATTTCTCAAACTTGCTATCATATAATAAAACTAAATCGTTTACCTTGAAGGTGCAGAGTTTGATGTGTCGATCATGCCATGCCTTTTCGCACTCCTTCTGAACTTGTTGATGTAATCCAACCAAGAATCTATATTTCTCTAGCTTTATCAGCTACGCGAGCCTCTATTCTAAGGCTTTGTGATCCTCCATACCTGTTAACTCTACTATGCATAGACTAGGTACAGTGTATTCCATTGGAATCACAACTTCTATGCTATAGACCAACCTAAAAGGTGTCTGTCCAATCAACTTCTTACAAGTAGTTCTATAGGCCCATAACACCTCTAGTATGTGCACTTCCCAATCATTCCTTTCTGCATTGCAAACCTTTCTTAGCGCATTCTCTAATATCTTATTAAATTCTTCTACTGTCCCATTACCCTAAGGATGATATGGAATGCTTTTTTGATGATACACTTAGAATTCTTATGTCAGTGCGTTGATCGTTTCATTAAGGAAGTGCGTACTGAGATCACTCATCAACATCTTCAGTTAACCGAACCTAGTCAACACGTATTCAAATAGGAACTTCACTGTTGTTACCCTTGTACAATCCTTTACAGGTTGCGCCTCCACCCATCTTGTCAAATACTCAATCGCGGTGATGATATACTGTGCACCCGTCTTGTTTCCTGGAGGCTGAATCGGTTCTACAAAATCAATTACCCACTTTTTAAATGGCTGCAATGACACTTGCAGATTCAAACATAGCTCATCTCTCCATGATGGCCTACCCATCCTCTGACATGCATCACACGCCCTATAATATGCTTTCGAATATGCAATGTTGGCCACCACAACCGAATGCGTAAAATCTTCTGCACTTTTTCTTTTCCTACATAATGGCCTCCCGTAGCCCCTCCATGAGCTTAAGCTAGGATACTGCTTCATTCAAAATCAGGCACGTAGCATCATACTATCTCATCCAATCACATTTTATACAAATGAACTGCAATCACAAAGAAGTCTACCACACACACCACTAATTCCTTCTTTTGTTGATTAGTGTATCCCTCTAGCACTATTCCCATAGTCAGGAAATGGATTATGTTTGCAAAATGATTGTCTGCCATGCACACTGCAAGGAGCTGCGCATCTGGAAATCCTTCCTCCAAATTAGTGGGCTCCTCACCTGTTTCAATGCGCGATAGATGATCCAATCCTACATTCAATCACCTTGGCTTCACAATGACTTCGAAATCATACTCCTGAAACAACAACAACCATCGACATATTCCCCCCTAGCATAGGCTTGTTGACTAGGTACTTTAATGCATAATGGTATGTGTACATCTTAAAGTGGTTGCCAAGCAAGTAACATCTGAATTTTTGGAGTGTGTACACCATAGACAACCCTTCGCACTCTGTCATTGAATAGTTCTTTTTAGCCTTCGACAACTTTCTTCTTGCAAAAGCTATCGGGTGATCCTGTTCTCCTTCAACAACCTATGTTAGTACCTCTCCCAGTGTAATACATGATGCATCCACATGCACATGAAATTCCTTCTTCCAATCCGGGAAGACTAGGATTGGCAGAGTGACCATATTTTCTTTTAACACATCCAGTCTCCACTGACATTCCTCATTCCAACAGAATGTAGTGTCCTTTTTCAATAGTTTCTCCATCGGCACGGTAATATAAGCATAACTCTTGATGAACTGTTGATAATAACCAATATGACCCAGTGTTGCACGTCGCTGTTTAACACTTCTTAATGCCTCCAAATTGATTATAACCATGTTCTTAGCTGGGTCCACCATTAATCCTTGTCTGCACACTACATGACCCAACAAGATTCCAAAAGGGATGAAAAATAAGAACTTTTTGAAGTTTAGCGTGATTTGATACCTCCGGCATGTATCCAGCATCAAGTGCAAGCTAGCTACATGGCACTTTACCAACCCAAACACCATCCAATCGTCAAAGTATACCTCCAAAAGCTTGTGAATGAACTCTTTGAACACCGCAATGACTACGTACGAAAATATTGCCGACACATTCTTTAGTCCAAAAATCATTACAATATACTGAAAACATCCCCACTTGGTTGCGAAGGTCATCTTACTCCTATCTTCCGGCACGATCTTGATCTGATGGTATCTAGAGATCCCATCAATAAACGAATATGCTTCTTGTCCACCAACATTATCTGATACCTCATCCGTGAACAGATTTGGAAAAAGATCATGGACACAAGCATCATTCAGCTTCCTGAGATCTATGCAGATCCTTATCTCATCCTTCTACTTCTTTTCTAGAATGACCATTGGACTCACCCAATCAGACTCCTCCATTGGTTCAATTATACCTTCTACCAACATTTTCTCCAACTCCAAGTAGACTTTTTCCCTATAATTGGGATTAAGGTGATATGGCCGCTACTTCATAGGCTTCGCATCTGGTTTCAACATTATCTTAATTAATCTTAAATCACCTATTATCCCTTTTAGGTCTGAAAACCTTGTAGGTAACAAATCTTAGTACTCGCAGAGCAACTCAGTGACCTTACCCATCGTAACATCATCCCAATAGTCCTCTATCTTTGCAAACTTCGGGTTTGCCTCTGTCCCAATGTTCACATGTCGAGCTTTCAACAATGTGGTGACATATGGATTCTCTGTTTACGACCCCTGAACTTTGTGGTGACCTTCTATCTCTGGGATATTAATGTTCCTTGGATCCTCCTCTTCTTCTTCAGTAGTCACATTGTAGCACTCCAGTGCATGGTGCAGCTCGAGGGTCCAGTCTAGTTGAATCAAATTGAAGGGATCCTATGGGATTATGAAGATCATTGCTTTGACCTCCTACAGCACTTCATTAATGCACTCGAATCCATATTCAAAGATGAATGTTAGCAAGAATCCCTATCTCAAAATATCCCATTCTTCTGTGCCATGGCAGAGCTCTATTTCCAATACCAATTCATTGGTATTACATCTAAAGTGTGACAGAACAAATGCATCGACTCTGGTTGCAGTTATGCTCCATAAACATCAATCCATTTTTCCAAGTGGTTGCATGGATCACTCCTTCCATCATATTTATATATCAATTACACCATATGGTGGCAAAACCACACACTCATCAGTCTTCTATATTCACGCCATCCATTGAAATTGTCTTTATGTGTACCCCACGATCTTCTAGGTGTAGCGCATAGTGCCAAGTCTAAGGCTTGGAAACGATGCTTCTCTAGAACTTCCCTTTCAAATGCATCAAAAAAATTATCAATGTCAGTTAAACCATCATAATAATGCATACTTCTTACATACGATGATACATAGTGCAACAATTTGATCATCAGGTTACAGCGTAGCGTAGACACTTTGTGCAATCTATTCTTCTAGTTTTTCTAATTCCTCATCTGAATTTGATGTGCAGGAGCTTTTAGGGTCCCATGCAATACGTTCATTAGCTATTAGATTCACCCAATCTTGATCTCGCACTGTTATCTTATAAATTTGGTCCAAATCATCATCACTTTCATAATCGCAGACTAGTTTAGTATAGCCTGGTCCTTCTGCAAGGTCCAAAGGTACTACTAAGCGGAGCGATTTCCTCTCAAATGACATCATCCACTTCTTTAGATTGATCACCCCATTCATGTCAATATCCCAATCAATCCCAAGGAGTGCGAGGTAGGGATTGTTGTCATCGACAATATCTATTACCTCGAATTTAGCCAATGTGATGGCACCTTCAATATCTATTGTCACTCACTACAATCTTCCCATGGGGATAATATTTTGTTGATTCACCATCCTCAATTGAGTAGGAGACCACTGCAGCACAAGTCTGCCCATTCTCTCCCATGTTTGTTTCGGAAAAACATTCACATCTGACCCAAGATCCAAGATAACTTAGTCCATTTCATACTCTCCTATTTGCGCAGTGAGCTTCATCTCATGCCCTATTCTTGCCTTATGCTTACCAATTTTCCTGACCATAGGTTGTCCCTCAGGAGCATTTTCTTTACCAGCGCATTTATTGATCAACTCCTGTAATCCTTTCACGACCTTGCTATCATGTAGCAGCTTCATACAGGTCTCTAGAAAGGTAGTAAGCATGGATGGGTCCATCTCTTCAAACTTCTTATCCTCACTTCCTATGGTAGAAGCCTTAGTGAAGCTTTTCTTCACCTCCATGAAGGTTTCTTTCACGCACCTTAGATCAAAGCTAACCTCCTTCTATAGATATTTGCAGACCCATTCACTTTCTTCAGGCTACTTTCCCTTATCTTTGTTAGTTGTTGTTCCACTTCGCAGCACAATATTCACATTAAGATCCTCTTCATGGGATTCAACTCTCAACATCTACAGGTTCTGGGTAGGTTGTTGAGGTTGCATCCCTTTTTCGCGCATATTAGCTATTAATACAAGGTAGACTTTTGTTGCATGGTAAAATTTTGTATAGTATCAGCATGACAAGTGCGTCGGGTTCATACATTCTTGAGAGTAGTGTCTTGGCCCTCCACAATTGTAGCAAATAACTTGTCCTTGACCTCGTGCAAGGCCTCGTCCACCTCCACCTCGTCCATGCCCCTAATATCCTCCTCGTGCTCCCCCATTGCCTTGATCCAGAGGCCAAGTTTTTGTCTGCATTTGATATGTGGGCATTCTCTCCATCATTAACTTGTAATTATGACAATTTTACTCCTTGTGACCTACTAACTTGCAGAAGTTGTAGAAGAGCTATTGTGGTTTTGTAAAAATTCTTGTAGCAAGTGGCAATTATTTGTTGCATGATTTCTAGCTACCTAACAGATAGCACACCACTGTGTAGGCCCTGTACTTGGCCCTACTTGGGCTTCTGGCCTCAGAGGAATCAACCCTCCTCCTACAACATAATTCATGATGACAGGGCATTGATCTTTATCATGCTCCTGACTCTTACATTTCAAACACCGAACTTCTTCATGCACCCCTAGCTGAGATGCTCTATCCTTCTTCAAACTTTGGAATTCTAGGCAAAGGTTCTACAACTCTGCGTGAATCCATTGAACTCCCAAAGTAGCATATTGAATTGGTGTCTCATGAAATATCATTAGAATCTCTAGGGCTTCCGCCTGGGTCCCAATATTTTGTTGTGATAAAGAAACCCTTAGATGAGGTAAGAGTGAAGCCACAAACCATTCGCTGTGTTGCCCATTCGTAAGATTCATGTTAGCTTCGCGGATCTTGCATTTCAATCTCTGATCCAACTCCCAAGGTGTCTTTCCAGGCTTTATTATGATCTCCTTGAATCTAATGATCGATTGTGCTTTGGATTTGGGCCTACTGAATTCCTTATTCAACGCAGTCTGAATTTCTACTAGCGCAGCCATCAGGTTATCAATGTCGTACTTAATGTAACATGTTATCGCGCATTCTTGCAAAGCAGTAACTATCATTTCTTTCTTCCTCTAATCATCTGTAATGTTCTGGGCTTGCCACATAGCCTTCGTAATTAACCAAAATTGGTCTGGGTCCTCATTTCCCAAGCCCTTGAAAATGGGCAACTTCACCCTAGTCACCATATTGAACGATGGTGGAGGTGGTGGTGGTGTGGGTGAAGGTGTATACGGTGGAGGTGAAGATGGAGGTAGTGTGGGTGGATGGGGTATTCGCGGGAACCCTCACCTTATTAACTAAACATCTCTCTACGGAGAAGCCTGTGATGCTTTTTCATCGTCACTCGGAGGAGGCTCAATCAATGGTCTATATTTAGGTCCCACTCCCCTTCTATCCCTAAATAAATTTTGACTTCATGTAGCTCCAAGCACCAAGGTAATAGCATAACCCACTTTTCACACAAGAGAATTTTAATCCAAGTATTCAAAGATCTTAAATAGTTACCTCTCGTTCCTTTGAAGAAGCATTGCTCTACTTCATTGTAGTTGATCGATGTATCGATCGTGAATTCTATCATAAACCCTTTGAGGACATGACTAAGCGAGTGATCAACAGTGCACACGATCTTATCTTCAGAGGCCTCCAATATTCGCACTAACTCTGGGGTCCACACTATTGGATTGTCAAGCCTCCACCTTCCTTAGCCATCTACCAATTTAGCAATCCACTCATATAATTCGACCGGAAAGGAACAAAAGAAAATTTTGTGTATCTCTATATACAGATACATGGCGAATAATTGTTGTTTCGTTAATCACATATTTTTGTTTTATTGTGCAGCGAATTTGTGGATCTTCCTATCCAACCAATCCTCAATTTCCTTCTTAGTTGGATTTCATTGATGCGACATCACACATCTCTTTATGTAGATCTCTGTCCTAGCAACAAAACCATTTGTTGGTTTAGTTGATTTTGACCCAAATTCAAAGTTAAGTTTGTCAAACAAATCCCTACACTACTGGTGCTTTTGGCATCAATCCATAGAGCGCGGACTGAAGTCTCACCCGAAGCAGTATAGGGGGTGTTGGAACCAAGTTTCCACACCCAGAGATGATTTTGATGTCGTTTTATGCCCTAAAACTTCTTTCACGCAGGTCAATAAGCCCTTAAGGCTTATCGATATTACCTCCTCTTACCAACCATTAGACCTTCTCAAAAGTCTACTATTGTCTTTCACGGACCCTCAACAAGTGAATCAACCACTTACGTGCCCTTGTAATTACTCCTATTTCTATATTTACCCACATCGACTTAAGCGTCTGATAATTTTACCATGCATTAAGATATTGTTAGGTCCCTATACGACTAGTGTAACCCATTATTGTTATTAGTACAATCCCCTTATTATATTTTCATGCCCATGTAGTCCCCATATTGTTATTATTGTGCCCCATACAAGCCCACTATTGTTATTATTGTGCCCTTACATTATTATTGTTATGTTGGCTCTGATTATATTATAACCCCTTAGACTCCTATATATAGAAAGGAGGTCTTGTCATTTGTATCATCCAATAATTATTCATTTGTCAAATATAAAGGAGGTTTCCCCCTTGAAAAGGCTTATTTCTAAGGCGTTGATCTATCTTTTCTATCTTTTTGTGAGTTGGTTTCATAACATTTGGTATCAGAGCTTTGGATTCTAGGCTTTCGCTGCTCCAAATAGGTCATTGTCACATTTTCGCTATAACATTTTCCCTGTGACGTCTCATAAGTGAAAAAAAAACATTTGAGATGAAGTCATGCTAAACATCGGGTTTGAATTTCAGATCTTGTCTCGTTATATTTTTGGAGATATGATCTGAGGAAGTTAGGGTTTTTGCAAGCTCCAAAATTTCATCTAAAACAAGTCATCGTGGGATTTTCGCTATAAATTTTTTGCTACAAAGTTTCAAAAGATATATAAAAAAAAAGGCCCATTTGAGAAGAAATCGATCTGAACCTCGTGTCCAAGTTGCAAATAGTTTCTCGCTATATTTTTAGATATATGATTTGAAGAAGTTAGGGTTTTTGCAGACTCTTGAATTAAATCCTAAACAGGTGACCTTGGGAAAATCATCATAACTTTCTCTTTGAGCATCAAATTGAAATTTCATAAGAATTTACAGAAAGAGGACGGTATGTACCTTTTTTGGGTATAATTTTCAAAACCGAAGGTTGAAACAGTGATATGTGGTACGTCATACAAGTTCACTCTACTGAACTAGTCTATAATTAGGTCATCACGGGAGATTGGGAATAAATCTTTCTTTAGGAATCCAATTATGATCAGACTTGCAAAGTTAGAAAGAGGACTCATAGGGCTATTACAGACCAAAATTTTAGAACTTAAAGATCTAAAATTATAAAGTTACAGCCATTTCAAGATTGAGCTCCTAAAATCAAGAAAAAGCGATATGAGGAAGTTTGATGGCAAGGATGCGGTAAATTGGATACTACTGATGGAGAAATATTTTCATCTACATGGTGTACCACTGTTACAAAAGTTATGTATTGCATCTAATTATTTAGAATCGAATCAATTTTTATGGTATAAAGGACTTTGTTCTCGTAAACCACTTGTCACATGGTCAATTTTCAAGGAGGAAATGATAGCACATTATGAGGATACAAAGAGAAACACCTTCTTTATCCAATTGATAAATCTCAAACAAAAGGGTTCAATGGTGCAACACATTGAGGACTTCCAAAAATTGAATATAAGGGTAAATTATATTCCAGAGAAGAAAATGATTGATGTCTTCATAGGGACTTTAAAGGATAACCTTCAACACGAGGTTTGTCTTTGGGAACCTGATTCATTGGAGAAGGCATTCAGGTTGGCAAGGAAAATTGGAAGCGAAATTATGGAAAAAAGGAATCCCACCACTCACCACTATAATTATGGAAGTGTTTTTTCTCCTAGCATTCCACAACTTACAAGGTTTACACCACAACGATTGGAAGAAAAAAGAGAAAAAGGGATTTGTTACAATTGTGATAGAAAATACAGTAAACGTCGTAAGTGTGCTGAGAAGAAATTATTTTACATAGATTATGAAGAGGAGAAAGAAAAGGATCAAGAAACATCAAAATAAGAGGATATACACTAGGAACCCACCCCAGAGAAAGAAGAAATGAATATGACCATATATTGAAAAGCATTGGAAAGAATTACCACTCTTCAAATTCTCAAGATAGAAGGACATATCAAGAAGAAAGAGGTTCAAGAAGTGAAAGATCACATCAAGAAAGAAGAAATGAATCCAACCATATCTTGTAATGCATTGCCCGAAATTACCACTCCTAAAACTATCAATATAGAAGGACATATCAAGAAGAAAAATGTTCAAGAAGTGAAATATCACATTGAGCATCAAGAAATTAATCTGACCATATCTTGTAATGCATTGGAAGAAATTACCACTCCTCAAACTATCAAGATAGAAGCACATATCAAGAAGAAAAAGGTAATAGTGTTGATTGATTCGGGCAATACCCATAATTTTATTCATTGTAAGATAGCCAAGGAATTGAATTGCTTCCTATATCCAGCGCCATAGTGTCAAGTGATGGTTGCAAGTGGAGGAACCATAAAATTCTCTGGAAAGTGCCATAATATCAAGCTATCCATGGGAGGATATGTATTGAATAGCCCAATTCTTTCCATTCCAATGGGTGGTGCTGATGTTTTACTAGGAGTCCAATGGCTACGATCTTTGGGTACAATAACTTTTAATTTTCAAGAACTTTTCTTGAATTTTTTGTAGGAAGGAAAGGAAGTTGAATTGAGGAGTATCAAATAGAAACTGGGAAAGATAATCAACTCTAGCAGCATGACAAAGATTTTGTTAGGTTCCTATACCAATAGGTTCCATTTTTCATGATTGACTATGGAAGTGCCAAAAACGTTCATCCTTGCATGCTGCAAAGGTTCCATATTTTGCAAACAAAAGAAGAAATTAAATAATGTAAAGAGGGTATGCCCTAAAAGAAAAATCAAAGGGCAAGAACAATGAATTGGTCAACAAAAGAAAAAGAAAATGAACCCCAAACCAAAAGACCAGGAAAGTGGCCAGTCAAAATGCCACTGCTATCTTATTTGCAAGTTCTCAATATGCAAATATTGTTGTTTATCACACTTGATGGATGGCCCAACAATTCAATCTGGACCACTCCATATTTGAATTTTTTATTTTAGAATAGTGAATGAATATCTGTCCAAATAGTTTAAGCTGGGCAGATGAGTAGATAGGTAGAGAAAATAAGGAGCCCAACTGCTTAATCTGGGCCCTTGGAAGAGATAATGGTACATTTAGATAGGAGGACAATCAAAATAAAAGAGGAAGATCAGGGTTTGCTAATCCAAATGCACCCAATCAAAAGGAAGAAAATATGTTAGGTGTATTAAGCTGGGTAGGCAGTTTGAGGTTGCAGAAGCAAGGTTGTGATCACTTTTTGTCTTGTCAAGAAAAACTCATCCCATCAATGACATTGGTACCATGGCAGTTGTTTGGTTGCATAACAATGAAAGAATGACTAATTCCCCTTTCATTCCCCCAGAAATCTTTGACTAACATCCCCTCAATGACCTTCGGATCTGCCCAATAGTCCTCCTTCACTTCATTCTATGAGAAATGATAAGTTAAACTCTAAGTTTACTTGGTTGTAAAAAGCCACATTTCTTGTGTAAAAATCATTATTCCATACTCCTTTCACTTCCCTGTGCCTAAGTTTTCACTCCATAAACTTAGCATTTTGCTCATGCAATGTCATTCCATAGAGTCATATTAACCTCTCACTGTATTATTTAGCTCCCTAAAAACATTTTTCCACCCCTATTTTTACAAAAACTATATAAAAACCCCAAAAAATGTAAATATCCCAACCCCTTGGCACTATAGCCATATAACCAAAGTTAGGGGAATATTAGGCCCATTTGGGACCTTGGTATTAACCCTTCCGCGTATAAACCTTCAGAGTTTATTTGGTGTCAGGTTAAATAAATAACCGTGTTGACCCCCTCTCACCTAAACCATACTATAAGCTAGCGCATTTAGTTTTATTTGGGTTTCGTTTAATATTTGGTTAAATGAATAACCATAACCATCAACGCCGAACACATAAAACCCATGTAACCAAAGTTTATGCCCCAAATATATTATAAAACATTTAAATATGCGCGGGCCCCCGTCATTCCAAAACCCCGCAACTTTAAACTTCTCATCCGCCGTCCGATCCAAAGCCCTTAATCTGACGGTGGGCGTCAATATCGCATGCCCCGATCCTCCGAAGATTAGCATCTGGGGGATGGGCGATATTGCTATCATACACCCACCACGCGTCAATCTCCCGGCGTGATCGAAGCCCCTGTCTGCAATACCACCCCGAGCCAAAAGCGGTGCGGGGAAAACCGGAAACTGCCCGCCTCCTGCCCAATAATGTCAAGTCCCCATCACCATATGACGTTACGTACACGTCGGCCCGCCACTGCTCCGTACAATTTCCATGTCACCTGCTGACATCACCGCCCCGCCAATGTGTCACATGCCACGTCACCATACGCATTATCTACCACATCACTCTCTGTACCCGCTATGCGCCAAAATATGTCATGCTGACGTCATCATCTAAATGCGCCAAAAAGTGCCGAAATGTCCAAATTTCGTTAAAAAGCGCAAAAATGACCGTTTTGTTTTAATTCTATTAGTTCATTGGTGAAGTGCTCTACATGTCGTTTATGACGAATTGCCGCCAGAACTCCAAATTTTGTCAACCCAGTGAGTTCCTCCCGCAGATTTGGTCCCTCAGTTCAACATTGCGCCTGTCAATTGCCTTCTGCACCATTAAAATGGGTACTTACCCATCTGTTTGCCTGCAAACCCTGTTTTTCCGCAGTTTCTCCATTAAAGTTGTTTGAACACATACAAATTCAAACCAAAAAGCACTCGAGCACCTGAAATTTCACCTGTTAATTCACTTGTTAACCCTTTGTTCAAGAACAATGCGGTAAGCTTGCCTTCCTCTACAAATTCACTAGTAAAACACGTTTTTTAGCTCGTTTCTGTCGACAGAGTCTCTAAGCTGACCATTAACTAAGTGCATTGGTCAAATTTCTTTGCCAAGGGTCCCTTTCCTCTGTGTAAACCACTCTCCTAAGTTGCCTCTGCACAATCTGTCCTTCGTGAGAATTTTACCCAGTAAACCCATTTCATATCAAAATTCAATCCACAGATTCCTTGGGAAAGGTTTCATAATCCTTGTCCTATTGTCAGTGGTTGTACTCAAGCTAAGTTTCAGGTCATAGACACTCAGAATTCCAGAATGGCCACTCCAGCTGCCTTGAACATTACTCCTCTCAATGCATCTCATAAAGAACTAGAAGCAATGCCTTTGGCTGATAGGGACCACCTAATTCAAGACTTGGTGGGTGACAGAAACCACCTCTAAACATTCTGTTAGTTGAGAAATAGTTTTTTGAACAAGTGTGATATGTATGGAATATGGGAATCAAACTTGCCCATTTACTTCCTCCCTTCTATCAACATTTTCCCTGAAATAATCCACCTTTGTGCTAAAAACTATGAGCCAAATCAAAGAGCAATCAAGTCTCCATCTGGGAGCATCCTCTTTCATATAACTCCTGACTCCATAAACCAAATGCTAAATTTCAAGCAAACTCAGCTTCTGGTCCCTCTCTCTACGAAATTCCTACTTGATGAAGGTCCTAAACTCTCCAGCTCTGAGATAGCCCGAATTGCCAAAGTATTCATGAGAGCAGATCGCCAGCCTATAGAGCCACCTCTTTTTCTCTATGTAAATTTCAATGAAGTGGGCAAGTTATTAGTTGATATGATATCCTTTGTGCTGGGTTTCAAAACAAGTGAGCACATTAACGAAACTATTCTGGTCCTGTTGTCTGCATATAGCCCAGGACAGCCCCCTGCTGTCAAGTACAATTATGCCAAATTCATCTCCAATAAGATACATGACCAACTAGTGAAACTGGATAGGTAGGGAGTCTTCAAATACTCTTCTTACATCTACCATCTATTCATGTATTATCAGCCAAACTGCTTCCATTGCCCCATCAAAAGATTGGAGTCTGAAGGAGAAAAGAGGTCTATAATTTTCTGGACCTCAGTCTTTCATGAAGTCCACAATTCCCCCTACTCTTACTGTGAGTTCATTGACCCGTTTTTCTATCCAATTTCTTGTCTCCTGAAGAGAACTCCTCCTGCTGGGCTATCCTATGACATGTAGAAAATATTGCAGCTTTCAAAGAACTACAAAATAGGTGACTGGTACTTCTACCATAATCACACTGTCATTAGGATCTATGGCTGTGAGCTCTGTCCCTACAGGCTGCCAATATATGTACCAATGAGATTGTTTTCCTTGGAGTATTATAGGCAACTCATCAATTCAGATTTAGCTCATTTTCATAGTGCCAAGAAAAAGGCTCACCTGAAATTCAAAGACCAACTAGGCCCCTTTGTCATGAACAGGAAAGAATGTTGGCAAGATGCTGAACAAATATTGGGGGAGAAACTCAAGCTAAAGAGGAGTTTTTGGTGGGTCCCTTATGACCCAAATGGCTTTATCAATGCTAGAAAATTAAAATATAGGCTAACAACCTATGAGCATTGTAAAACCCCACAGATTGAACAATTTTCTAATCAAGATGAGTGGGTGCAAGGTACACTAGTTGAAGAATTCGCTCAAGAAGAAATAATGGAGCGAAATGTCAAAGATTTGGAAAAAACTCTTGACTTGGATTCTTTTGAGCAGGTAACATTCAACTGCCACAACCAGTCGGAGAGGGCCCATCAACTACTGCGGCTTCACAAGCTGCCCAAGAAAGATCCACACCAGCAACAGGTACAACAAAAGGAAAGGAGGTAATGGATGCAGAGCAAGAAATAGTGACTGAACAACCTACTACCTCAAAAGATCAGGGTCAAGGGCAAGCCCCTCCACAGCAGACTGAGGCACCACAGATTCCAGCATTACAAACTCCCGTTAAGGAGGAAAGAGGCAATAAGCAGGATAGGGAAGAAACTACACCTGCTAGTGTGTCAACACAGCCACCAGAAGCCAAAAGACAGAGAGTTGATCCTCAACTTGAGGAAGAAATTAGTGAAGAAGTCATAGAGAGTCCGAGGAGGTAGAGAGAAACAAGCCAGCAAACACCTACCAGCTCATTCCAGAAAGAGCAAGAGAGGCAGCATGGTATGGAGGTGTCTTCCTCAAGGTAGAAAAGCAAGCAACCGCCTGGCATTAAAGGAACTTTCATGGAAATCAAGGCCCAAATTGAGTTGTTAAGAGTATAGCTGTATGATCAATTCCTCAAGGCAACACCCTCCAAATAGCAGAGATTAATGGTAGCCTATGACTTTAAGGAAGAGAAAATGATCTTAAGTCATTTTAAGCCGAAGATACCATAGCCACAAACAACTGCAGATTACATAAAGACAAACCTGGAGGTCCTTGCCAAGGACATACACCCACTGGACCAAATAGAGCTACACAAGTAAACAGGGGAAATGGTCTATGCCACTCTAGCAGACAAGGCTATGCTGGCCCATCAACTCAAGGAATCATTGAAAAATACAAACACTCAGTTGGATTTGGAGAGAATGTCTTCCTCGGCCAAAGATAACATAATAAAGACATTGGAGGAAATCATTGTGGAACTAGGACATGATCCTAAGAAGGATGCTAAAGGCATCCAGGCCCTCATAAAGAAAAAAGAGGAAGATATTGCTACACTCAAAAAACAATTGAGGCTGCCTGCAACTATGCACCCTCAAACTGCAGAACTTGTGCAAGAGAAAGAAGGTGAAGATACAATGGATCTGCTCATGAGGATGAATCAAAGAATAATTTAGATGGAGGAAGAGTTGGAGAGGGCATTGCAAGGCAAGCAGGGAGAGTCGACCTCCCAGCCACCTCAAACAGCTCCAACTGTGTCACTGTTCCTCCCACACAAGCAGTGGCAATCCCTCCCATTATCCCAACAACTACAACAACTACAAATTCTATAGCAGCAACAACAACATCACCAGAATCTAGCATGAGCATGGAAGAAATGATGAAAGCAGTCAAAGAGCTAGAATTTCAGGTGATAGAGGTGAAAGAGGCCAAAGAAAAGTTGGCCAAGCTGGAGGCAAACTATGACAAGTCCAAGATGACAATGGTTGAGAAACAAAGAGAAATAAAAGCCTTGGACAACAAAATAAAGGCCTTAGAGAAGGAGCTTACTTTAGACAAAACTTTAGCTGAAATCAAGAAGATTTTGTGGGCCAAAATTGGCCAGTCAATCACTGACCAATGGCGATCAATTCAGGCCATACATGAACAAATAGAATTGATAGGCCTAGCTCAATTTGAGACTCAAAGGGCTAGAGTAGCATTGGGAAATATGCCTGAGCAGGCCAATAAAATGATTCACTTCCTGAACACTCATACCAAAGAAGAGCTGGCAACATTAGACATCAGTAGCAGGACAAATACTATTCTGATAGCAAAAAAGGTGCTGACCCTAGGAAATTTTGTGCAAACTCTAGAAAGCAAGTGCCAGGAAATGCAGGTAGAAATAGATGATTTCAAGCTAAATCTTGCAACATTGCAGAGCAGAGGATTACCCAGTTTATTAACCAACGCTGGGAGACTGTTGACCCATGAACAGTATACTACCAGGATGAATAACTATGTTTCAAATCAGATTACAGCATCCTCAAGTACCTTAGAAGAAACAGGGCCTCCCTCTAGATAGAATCTTTATGACAAGTTAGAGAATCTATTTTACATTGAACATGAGTTAAATCACCTGTTTGAGGTCCAGCCCAACTTTTATAGATACACTGAAGCTGATGAAACACGCATAAAGATACAAAGACATCAACTGCCTACAGAAGATTGGTGGCAGCCAATGCTGGAGATTCTGCTAAGGTAACTTTGTCTCTATTTTTCCTTTTGGTCAGCTACAAGTCAGCAGCTCCAAATATACGGGTCACCTGCCAAAGTGTCAAGGTAGTAGTGAAAGAAAGTCAAATATGATGGAAGCTCATTAAAAGCAAAGCCAACACAGGTGACAAGAGACATCACATCAACAACGCAAACCAAAGATACAGCCACCAGTAAAAAAAGAAGCCAGAAAGTCAACAAAAGCCAGACACCTAAGGTAGCCAAGTACCGCATATTTACTCACTCAAGGTTGCGCGGGCTTCGACATCAGTTATTGATATTCAGTAAAGTAGATGGATAAATTTATGACTAGATATTTTCCTACGAGATATTTTTGTAGCAAATTCTCTTATATATAGACCGAACTCATATGTTTTGTTGGTTGGTGATTTTCTTTCTGGACTGCGCTTTAAACTATTAGATTGTTTTAATACTAAAGTTGTTCAAGTTCACTGTTGATGATTGTCTGGATGTGGATCTGATGTCCTCGGACTTGCTACAGAATTCCTGTGTCATTCTATGGATCAATAAGTTATTCTAAACTGTGTTTTATGTTTTCTGTGTTTACAAATTTCACATATGTTCCATAATTTTGGTAACAGAGAAGAATAATAGCCTAGGATTTGTTTAAATACACCCTGTGTTCAATCTATGTTATTCATCATGTTTTCTTCAGAATTAGTCATAAATACGAATTCTTAACTACTCATGTTTGCACTAATTCCTTCATTTTGAATACTGTTTAGGAATTCTTAATTGCTCCTGGATAATATTCATACACTTTCCCTCTACCAGCATAATGAAAGATTCTTGATTTCCTTTCATTCCCTGACTTCATTCTATCATTTCCATATTTGAAAATTGTTCCTAGATTGCCTATCCTGCTCTATAGCATTACCATTTCCCCAAGAAACACTTTCAGCAGTGCACCATCATTGACTCCATTGCCCAATGAAACAGACTGTTTTAGACTTACACCCTAGCTCTGCTTAAAATCACCATCCAGCAAACTTAAATCAAAACCCTGTGCATCATAACTAGCCTAAAATACTCCAAAGCAAAGCTAAATTACAAAGAGAGAGCCCTCTCTGGTTGCAGGTAGGCTAGGACTGCAGCTAAAAGATTGGTTAGTGGTTACCTTGGCCGTATTCCCTTCAGGAGGTAGGGAACAACCTGAGTGTTAACAAATTCTAAATAAAGAACAGTGGGGTGTAATTGCATAATTATGTTCACTAGAGGATCCCACATCGAAATCATGTATTTCTCCAAATCTCCAAAATGTTTTAGACAATCATTCCAAGGTATTTGAGACTCCCAAAGGCCTCCCACCTATTCGTGATCATGATCATGCTATTCATTTGATTCCAGGAAGTGTTCCTCCAAACATTAGGCCTTAGAAATATCCATATGCCCAAAGGAGTGGGAACTCATTCAAAAGTTGCAGAATATCGTAGTTCAAACAGTATTGCGAGAAATTGAAAATGAAGGAAAAATCATATTGGAACCTGAAATAGTCACAGAACTAAGAAATCGACAGTTATGAAATAGATAAATTTTAGTGTATCTCATCAAGTGGAAGAACTTACCTATTGAAGATTCCACACTGGAGGACAAGAATTTATATAGAAGCATCAAGAACTACTCAAGCATTGAGGACAACACTTTTTGAAGGAGAGGGGCATGTTAGGTCCCTATACTACTAGTGTAACCCCTTATTATTATTAGTACAATCCCCTTATTATATTGTTGTGCCCATACAAGCCCACTATTGTTATTATTGTTCCCTTACATTATTATTGTTACATTGGCTCTGATTATATTATGACCCCTTAGACTCCTATATATAAAAAGGAGGTCTTGTCATTTGTATCATCCAAGAATTGTTTATTTGTGAAATATAAAGGAGGTTTCCCCCTCGAAAAGGCTTATTTCTAAGGCGTTGATCTATCTTTTCTATCTTTTTATGAGTTGGTTTCATAACGGATATTCTTTTTGTAAATATATATTATTACTTGCATTCATATAACAATGTAAACCATGCAAAATCATGCATAAATACGGTATTAAATCATAAACCCAACATTCATCATAACATAAATGCTTTCATTCATAATAGAAGTAAATGGGAAAAGAACAGATATTTCCAAAATAATATCTTTATTGGTACTTCAGATTTGCTTACAGACTCAAGACTACCCTGTGCACTCAGTTGCAGGAGTCTGTGCACATAGCTGCAGAATATACTTTAGGCCTATGTGCACATAGCTGCAGAGCCTCTTTTCTACTCTAGGACTCTTCGCTCTTCAGCTCTAATGACCCATTACATTCATCATCTTCTGAACTCAACTGAACTTAGACTCTGTAAGACTCTCCTTTTAATACAATCCCATGGTCTACAGACCATTAGTAGGTCTATACAAGCTAACACACTTACATAAAAGAAGGGGAAATCCATTTACGACACTTACTATCTACGTGCTCCATGACCATAACTTGTGGAGACTTTACACTTTACATCACAAAAAAATGGGCTTTCTGCCCCAAAACTTGGGCTTTTCCCCCAAAATTTACTGCAGGGGAGCTTGTCCCAACAAGTCCACAATAATGAGACAGTAGTGATAACCAATATAGCACATTCCCAACAAGGTAAGTACTAAAAAAATCGAAATAGTTCAACTATCTTAGTACATGTGAAAAAAACATGAATTACAAATGCTGAAAGAATAGTCTTACAAACATCCACAAGACAAGCATGAAAACATGCTTGCCTAAACAAGCTTTTATATTAAGGAAAAGTTCCAAGACACATATGTGCATCATACATCACTAGCCCTAGTAGTGGGAAATTGAAGCCACTCCTTCCTCCTCAAAGAACTAGATGAAAACTCTCTATGCTTCACGGGAGGAGCCAAGGTGAAGCACCCCTGATGATGGACTCACATGGTAGTTTGAAACGTTGGGTTCATAAAACTCTATAACAGGTCATTCCTCCTCTATCTTATACTATCTTCACCTATATGGATTCATTATTTAACAATATCAAGTCCTACCATGGAAGGGACATGATGGACAACGCATCAGAATTTGAGAAATTAAGATTATACAAAGAAAACCCTAAATATAGATCATCGATGCATAATTAATATCTTTAGAATATCTCTTGAAGCACCCCTGATGATTGACTCACTTGGTAGTCCGAAATGTTGGGTTCATAAAACTCTATAACAGGTCATTTCTCCTCTATCTTATATTATCTTCACCTATATGGATTCATTATTTAACAATATCAAGTCCTACCATGGAAGGGACATGATGAATAACGCATCAGAATTCGAGAAATTAAGATTATCTAGAGAAAACCCTAAATATAGCTCGTGGATACATCATTAATATCTTTAGCATATCTATTGAAGCACCCCTGATGATGGACTCACTTGGTAGTCCGAAATGTTGGGTTCATAAAACCCTATAACAGGTCATTCCTTCTCTATCTTATACTATATTCACTTGTATGGATTCATTATTTAACAATATCAAGTCCTACCATGGAAGGGACATTATGGAAAGTGCATTAGAATTCGAGAAATTAAGATTATCCAAAGAAAACCCTAAATATAGCTCATGGATACATCATTAATATCTTTAGAATATCTATTGAAGCACCCCTAATTATGGACTCACTTGGTAGTCTGAAACGTTGGGTTCATAAAACTCTATAGCAAGTCATTCCTCCTCAATCTTATACTATCTTCACATATATGGATTCATTATTTAACAATATCAAGTCCTACCATGGAACGGACATGATGAACATCACATCATAATTCAAGAAATTAAGATTATCCAGAGCAAACCCTAAATATAGCTCATGGATACATCATTAATATCTTTAGAATATCTATTGAAGCACCGTTAATGATGGAATCACTTGGTATTCTGAAACGTTGGGTTCATAAAACTCTATAGCAAGTCATTCCTCCTCTATCTTATGACTTTACACTACTAACATGGACTAGCTAACTATGGTGGCAATGTCAAGCTATCGTTGTTGTTGAGTGATGGATGTGCTTTTCCTTCACCTCCACATGGCTTGATGTTGTGGGGTCTACAATGTTCTTGGTATTGTAATATGATTACATGCATGAGTTTATTTCACTCATCCAACTACAAGTAAGTCTTCTAGCATGTTCGCTCCTTCTTCATCCCATTCGTCATCTCACCATGATCTATCAATGTACATGTTCCTGCAATTCACTCATGACGAGACAAAATTAAATCCAAAGACTCCTAGTCTAAGAAGATGCATTGTTTTCCATGGACTAGGCCTGGGAAAAATGACAGGTTGGGGAAGAGTGCCCAGTAATTGTGCACTACACCATTCCAGGTGACAGGGAGAGAGATTGGTCACTAAGATTGTGAAGGGTGCAGCTCAGGCTCGACTGAGTAACTCTAGGGAACAATCTTCATTATCAGGGAAAACTGTGTAGTGGCCACTAGGAGGTAAGATTTCATGGCTGAGCTCACTAGTGTTAACTAAAAAGTGAGACCCTAGGGCACCTCTGCACAATTTTCTAAGGGAAGACAAGACAAGGTAATAGAGGGACTAGAGAGAACAGTTCAACCCAGGTTTTGGGAGCAGTGGGTCCCAACTGAGGGACGTCACTAGGAGGACATATCTACGTAGTTATGGGAGGAAAATAAGGCTCAGATCTCTATGCATTTTTGGGTTCAAGCAGGAAAGTTGGAGGCTTAATGACTGATCTTGAAAAGTGCATAGTTTAGGTTGGGATTTGAGGCAGTTTCTGCACAATTCTTCGAAGGAAGGAAGATTTCTCACCTCTAGGATTGCACAATGAAATTGAGCTGGAGGAAAACCTTAAGCACTATGTAGTTTTAGGTATCAGAGCAACATCATTAAGGGTTGAGACTACACAATGTAGCTTGGTCGAGGTCTGCTGAAGTGGAGTTGTTCAGTCGAACATATTTTCAAGAAAATGGATAAGTGTGGGAGGCAAGTGAACTTGTGAGAACTTGACTTTGTGATCACATACTTAGCATACTTAAAAAACATGACAACATAGACCACCGAGACAACACGACAAAGAATTTCCCTCAGTGAGATTATCTAGAGTTAAAATGGATAAGTGCGACACTTGGGATAGACCTTTGGATGACCGTGATGACACTTGTGCGACAGTTCTTAAAACTTTGTTAATGAATGTTATAGGTGTTTACATGGCTAGGACAACTTGTATACAAAAATACCAGCCTTCAGTCTCACTAGAACGGTTCGCAAACATGACATAACAACCAAACATGTCAAAATATGACAATTGATCCAACAAGTGACAGGGAGAAAGACACATAAATGAAACACATTGAATGACTTTCAATGCTTGCAACCATGAATGTTGTTGAAGAAAAAATTATGTGAAAATGATAAGTAGTCCTTCAAGCTACCTTAAGAGGTGTATTTTGAAATATGTGCTTTGTTTTCCATAACTACCCTCCAAATGGTTCTGCAACAGATGGAGTCTTTATGAGATCCTGATCTTTTATCATACCTCAGGTTCCTTGGTCTACTTAGCTTCCTCCTCATCTCCTTGAGAGTCCTCTAGAATTTCATCGTTCTTGTGATCACTAAGAGACAAATCTGAACAGTTTCAGCGGGCACTGGCTGCTATTGGGATGAGACCCTAGGAGTACACATCTGCACAGTTTTAGGATGCAAGGAAATATGGGAAGTTGAAGGACGGAAATGTGTAGTTTTAGGATGCAAGGCACTGCTATGAGATGAGGCCCTGGGAGGACACATTTGCACAGTTTCAGGATGCGAGGCAGACTGAGCAGTTGAGGGACAAAACTGTGCAGTTTCTGGAGACAGTGTGTTTTGGCTGAGAGAAGGACACTAGAGGAAACCATGATGAAGTTTTGGATGCTAAGGATGGGTGGGATTTTTGTGCATTGTGCAACTCCAATAGAGAAGGGAAAATCTTGAGGGTTGCAGATGTGAAGTGTGTAGTTCAGGAAAGCTAGATGAGGCTAATTTGCTTGGTAAACTCCAGAATTTGGTTAAGTTAGGTATCAATGGAATTGAAGTGAGCAATGATATAAATTGACTATGATCACACACTTGAACACTTAGTGATACAACATATACCATCCAAAACATATAAAAACATACTTCACTTAATGTAAAAACCTTTGTAGCAACTTATGACAAGTGCGGCTTCAATGATAGACTTTGAGAGGATAAAGGCGACACTTTTGAAAGAGTGCATGAGATGAGTGTGAAACATGTATATGTGGTGAGGACAACACATTCTCACAAATATTTCCTCTTGAGGCAAAACAAAGTTCCCTTTGCATGACAAGCGATAATTTCCATGCCCAAATATAACTCATGCTATATAATGATAAAAGCATGAGAAAATCTTGATGTCAAAGAGGAGAGCTTGAGATCATCAACTTACCAATAAGTGACTAAGGAATGATTGATCACAGGATCCATAGTAGGCTCTGAAATTTGAGTATAGGAAAAAAATTTGTAGGGTGTTGCAACCGCTACAACATAGTATTACCAATCAAGTATGAAATCCCCTCCTTTCACCTTGTTGTTGAACTCCTCTCATACACCCAACCTATAGAAAAACAACTTATCATACTTGAGTGTGCCAATGAAGACCACCATGTTGCATTGCAAACCATTGAAGCGGCCAAAAAGCACACCAAAGCTCAATATGACTAAAAATTCCACCCTCATACCTTCCACAAAGGTGACCTTATTATATTCTATGACAAAGCTCATGATGTCATAGGGCATGGAATATTTGAGACATTATTTCCAAGTCCTTACATCATCCACAAGTGTTAGGGAAAATGAGCATACCTTTTATAGGGTCCAAAGGAGAAATCCTTCCTAACCCTTGCAATGCACTCTACCTCAAGAAATTCTACCCATAGAATTTCCCATTGAAATGAGTGTATGTTTCTATTTTTCTTGCATTTAGGTAGATTTCATCCCCCATCATCTCATTCATTATCTTTTTGGGTTTTCTAGATGGATCCATCATCCACACCTCATATCGATTACACTAATGGTGTGCGTTGCTTATCCAAGAATTTGACCTTGGAAGCTTATGCCATTTTTACCCGCTTGCATTCATTAGTCGACTCCAATGGTGTCTGCAATGGACTTACCACCAATAACCAGCTCGAATATGATGTTGTTATAGGTTTCTTAGCTGATGCCCTTGATCACCATATCCTTCACCTTCATGTTTGTCGTTATTCCTTACTACCTTTCATGCAATTGAATGGCATTTAGCACATGCATAATCCTATCCTGTTTAGAAAATATCTACGAGTTAAGATTTTGGCACGTGAGTTTGAATCCATTACATTCAGTCATGTTCCTAGAGAAAAAAATCTCTATCTAGATACCATTTCATATAACATTCTATATTGGAATTTATCACATGCATATATAAGAAGACATCCATAACATAAATCACAAATTGATCTGAAAATCACTCTTGAGTGACCTCAGTTAAAGAATTATTGAATGAAGGTATTACAGACTCATGTGCTGGTGTGTGTCTATGTCATTTTAGGCAATGGATCAATCAGAATGCAAAATACATAGACACTTGGAAAATGGAAAATAGTAAGAGAAACACAGTAAGCAAGTACAAGAACACAACAATTAATAAGGAGTTCACCCTATCCTCCAGGGCTATGTCTCCAGTCCAAATTTTAGTGGTGGCCTTCTTTTATTGTGTCTTTAAAGCGGAGATTTACAATGAGGAGCTCAATTTGAGTCTCCTGAAATAGAATAATGTTTGGTAGGGTGGTTCTTGGATCCCCCAAGCCACTAGAGTGCACAGAATCTTTTCCTTACCAAATCTTGACCTCTCTGGTCTTTTAATGGGAGGAGCCCAATGTGTTGCTCAATTCTCGACAGATCCTCTCAGGGATTGCTCAATGCTACCTTGTGCTATAGATCATCTCGACCCTTTGTCTTTTTGCTTCTTGCTTCACTGTTTCTTCTTTTCTCTGTCTTTGTTCTCTTCTCTTCTTCGTGTGTGTTCTCTATTTGTTCATGGCTTTAAATCCAATCGATCTCATGACTACTCGCTTCCTCTTCCATCCCCATCGGATCACATGCTGCTGCTCACTTAGAGTTCCCTGTCTCTGCGTCATCATTAATGGCTCACAGGGAGTGGCCACTTGTCCTCCTACGAATTGCACTAGCTCTTGCTTGTCGGTTTAGGTTTTCAATTACACTGTGGAATGATTCATCTGCCATCCTAGCGGTCAAATCTGACCTCAAATCCTTATATATCACAGTGTAATCCCTTGTCAAATTTGGTTTCTCTATCGGGCATGATCTCTGCCATTAGATCTAGGGCACCCAGATCTAATGAAATTCGCTCATTTCACGTGGTTGACTTGCTCGACCATTAGCATGCGATGAGTGGTGGTTTTCTCTCTCATCCGCCTGCCACACATCGGGCGCTAAAAGGAATCACTCATTTTTCTCAAAATCCACTTACCACCCAAGGGTGCCCCCAATATACCACTGGTTTTGGAGCGTGAGTCCCGCCTTTACCCTTTAGCGCTTTCCCCATGGTTTTCCTAGCTTCCATGCGACTGAGAACTCGGGGCTTTTCCTTCTCAAGGGATTTTTCCCAGCGATGCGCGACTAGCACTAAGCGCTATTCAAGCATTAGAAATGCCTTTTCTTCCATATTTGGGCTTCCCAATGGCTAGTTTTGCCTCATGTGTGGGCTCCATGGGCCTCGGTCAGCACGCTTTGACCAAGGTCCTCGTCGTTCCTTGTTGGCTGCAAACTGCCACTATCAAGAGGTCTTATTGATCGCTCTATGCTCATAATTCTTTGAAGTCTATCCTGTTTTGATACAATCATGGTGCTTTGATTATTCTTCATGGATCCAATTCGGATCACGACCTTCCCACTAAAAAATATTTTGGACCACCAAAATTTGGGTTTCAAGCATCGACTAAGTGAGGGTACATTTGTCTCACTTGTCCAATCTCTATCCACTTTGCACTACTCGGCTTTGAACCCTTGAGCCCAATTATTAGGTACTCAAAATCTCCTCTGTGTGTCATCCTCACCTTCCTGTCCAAAACTATGTTTCCTACAACTCATTAAGATATTCAGGTAGCAGGTCATTAATAGAAGGAAATTGACTTTGCTCTTCGGGATCCTCAATCAGTGAAGGTTGAAACAATCTCAAGCAATCTTCATTTATGACTAAGTAGATGTGCATGTAAGCTAGTAGATCAAGGTGAAAAGCATTCTCACCAATCTTCTCAAGTATCCTAAAAGGTCCATACCTGATAGGCTTTAGATTTTTACCTTCACCTTGCATCCTGTCCTCACTGATGTATAGCCAGACTTGGTCACCAACTTGAAAACTATGCTCCATCCGATGCTTGTCATGCCTTGCCTTGTATTTGGCTTGGCTCTTTTCTAGTTGTTCCTGTATTGCCTGGTGGATCTCTTGGATTTGTTCAATGAACCTAGTTGCCCTGTCCACATCATTGTGCCCCTCAACTGTGGTATCTTTACCAAAGACAAAATCCAAAGGATACCTTGGTGCGAAACCAAAACAAGTCTCAAAAGGAGATCTCTATGTAGAAGAATGTTTTTCTTTGTTGTAAGCATGCTGAACATAACACAAATATTCATCCCAAAGATTAGGATTGTTTGCTACAATATCCTCTGAGTAACTGGATCATTGTCCTGTTAACTACTTTTGTCTGGCCATCATTTTGTGGATGAAAGGTTGTGCTTTTCTTTAGTTCGGTTTCCATCAGTTCCCACAGACTTGACCAAAACTTCCCCACAAATCGGGTGTCTCAATCAGATATAATGGAAGTGGGTAATCCAAAATGAACCCATACATGTTCAAAGAATAGTTTTGCAGTTTGTTCAGTTGTAATCTGTTTATTACAAGGTATCAAAATACACATTTCGTTGAACCTACCCACAACAACATATAGATACTCATGACCTTTCCTAGATTTAGGTAGTCCTCCAACAAAATCCATGGAAACACTTTCCCAAGGGTGAGAAGGAACTAGTAATGGAGCGTACAAGCCTAGTTTTCTATTGTTGGGCTTGCTTTTAGCACACATAGTACACCCTCTTACATATCTAGGAACTGTCTCATTCATTTTTGGCCAATAACAAAACCTTCACAGCTGTACAACTCTTTTACTTACCCCAAAGTGACCTGATATTAGATAAGTGTGTGCTTCCCTAATTATCTTTACTCTCTCAGTTTGTGGAATGAATAACTTCCCACAACGGTATAGGAGTCGATCCTTTACGTGATAATCCAATTCTTCTACTCATTTGCATTGACTTAAAGTTGCATATACATCTCTAAAGTCTATATCTTGAGCATATTGTTCAATGTAGCTTTCATGTAGCACAAAATTATGCTTAAGTATAGTAGATGCATTTATAATAGGTCTACTTAGCATGTCTGCAACTTTATTATGTATGCCCTTCTTATATCTGATGACTAAATGAAATTGTTGTAGAAATCCCATCCATATATAGTGTCTTGATTGCTGCAACTAAGTTTGGGAGTGTAGATATTGAAGTGGTTGATGATCAGTATGTATTACTGTCTCTTTGCCCATTAAATAATGTTTCCACTTTTTCACACTCTGAACTAATGCATACAATGCTTTATCATATGTAGGATAGTTAACTATTGCAGGATTAAAAGTCTCAGAATGATAACATATGGGTTTACCGTGTTGTGTCAACACTTCTCACATGGCATAGTCACTGGCATCTGTTTGGATCTCAAATGGTCTTTGTAGATCAGGAAGTGCTAGTACAGGTGTTGTACTAATCTTTTCTTTCAAGGTGTTGAAGGCTTTTTGATGTTTGCCTCCCCACTGAAACACCTTGTTCAATCCTGTTAAACCATGTAATGTAGCTGCAATTGAGGAAAAGTTAGAAACGAACTTCCTCCAATACTGTGCTGCCCCTAAGAAGCTTCTCACTTCTATAGCAGACTTGGGTTTAGGCCAGTTTACAATTACTACCACCTTAGAGGGATCTATCTTCAATTCACCACCCCCTACTATATGACCGAAATAATTCAAAGATGTTTTGCCAAATCCACATTTTGAGAGTTTAACATGAATTTTTTCTCTTTTCAAAACATCTAATGTCTGCATAACATGCTTTAAGTGTTCTTCCCACGTTTTACTAAAAATCAGAATGTCATCTAGATACACAATAACAAAATCATCAAAAAGAGGTCTGAGTACATCATTCATTAATCTCATGAAAGTAGCAGGAGCATTAGTTAAGCCAAAAGGCATAACAAACCACTCATAAGATCCCTGCTTTGTTTTGAAAGCAGTCTTCCATGCATCTTGTTTTGCAACTCTGACCTGATGGTATCCAGTGTGCAGGTTCTAGCTTGGAGAAGTAAACAACTTCCTTCAATTGATCTAAAAGATCATCTATGCGAGGAAGGGGATAACGATTTTTGATTGTTATCTTATTTAGTGCTTGGTAATCAATGCACATTCTCCACGGGCCATCTTTCTTTCTCACCAAAACGATTGGTGACCCACATGGTAATGTGCTAGGCCTGATGAACCCTTTCTCGAGCAACTCCTACACCTACTTCTCAATTTCAACATTCTCTAAAGCAGACAACTTGTACATTCCAATGTTAGGCAATGGATCATCTTGCTGCAAAATAATATCATGCCCTATTTCCTTTTTGGGTGGTAGACCTTTAGGTCTTGAAACAAGATATCATACTCTGAAACAACCTTTTCTAAATTAGTTTGTTGTTTAGCATTACAACGCTCAAATACATTGGTTTTTTTAGGTTTCTTTTCCTTTACAACCATCAGTAAGAATTGTTTGCATGAATTTATCATTCTTTTCATTTGCCCTGGGTTTATCAGAGTATAATTATTCTTGAGCTTATGAGCCCTTAAAAAGCATTTGATTCCATCTTTGACAAGTAGATACTTGTTCTCAGCTCTATAGAAAATAGCTTTTCTATCATACAAGTAATGACTTCCTAAAACAATTCCACATATATCCAAAGGAATTATGTCTAATTCAACCTCATCTACAAATGCTAACCTAAAAGAAAACTTGAGTTTTCACTGTCTAGTCACTTGTAGTTTTGCCTTATCATTCAACCATCCTAACGGCTATGGTTTCTTGTGAGGTGTAGTTGCTAATCCCAACTTCTTTACAATTTCTTCAGAAATTAAGTTTACTTGTGATCCACTATCAAACAAAGTATCAATCTTTTGATGTTTGGAAATAACTCGAATATGGAAAAGCTCATGTCTTTTTCTCTCATTTTCTTCATCAGTAATAGATTGTGTATAATTACTAGTAGATGCTTCAGAATTCTTACCATTTATACCTGTGGCTACAATGGTTGTTTCATTTCCTAAATCTGACCCCAAACCTTTTTAAATAGTTGCAGTAGTCTTCTTCTTCTTGCCTTCATACTTCTTAGGTCTCAGCTCTTGATGCAGAATCAAACAATGCTCATCATCATGCCCATCCTTTTTATAGTGAGTGCATGAAGCTTTGCTTTTCTGTGCAGTGTTAGCCTTCCTTGCTTTCCATTTCTGCTTTCTTTTCTCCTTGTTCTTGTGAGCAGTGGGTTGGGATGGTCCCCCAACTTTTGATTTTGATTCTTTCCTCTAGCTTCTAGATGAGTAGCTTGTACAGATACCTCATTTATACTAGTGGGATTAAACATGAGGATGGTATGCCTCATGTAGCTGTGTAGACCACCAATGTACTTCAACGGAGTCTCTGGTGAGTCTAATGAGATTCCTAGAATCAATGCTCTCCTTCTAAATTCTTGAGTGTACCCTTGCACACTTTTCCCTTTCAGTTTCCCAAGAGTTTTCCAAGTCATCATGGCTTGTTACATGTAGGCCAATGGATAGAACTTCTTTTTGATTGCAGAAACAAATTCACTCCAGATAGAGATAGTCTTACCATGTCTTTTCATATCATCTTGGGTTCTGCCTTCCCACCAAACCAAGGCAGTGCCTCCAAGACATAGGCTTGCCAACTAAATCTTGCTCATGTCTAAATCAATGTTCTGTACTCTGCAATAAACATCAATTTGTCTAATCCAATTGTCCAACTTTTCTACATTTAACTCTCCATCATCTATAGGTAAATCAAATTTGACATCTAGCTTGATTAAAGGTGTTTTCTTTTTGTGTTCAGGGCTGTTAGGAGGGGTGAGAAAGCTTTCCTCTTTCCCTTTTCCTTTTGAGTGGTCATGGAAGTGAGACTTATCTTCTCCTTTGTCATGCTTAGATCCTGATGAATCTTCATCCTTATGTTTTCTAAAGTCCCTATACATTTATTCTACCATGGACTTTATGGCTAGGAAATTTTCGATGAATTGAGGGTCTAGCACCATAGAACCTTCCTCTAACATTTTCTTCCAAGGATAGACTCTCCCAATTTTAGGATTAGTTTCGACCAACTCTCCATCTCCTAATTTGAGCTTTGATCTAGTTAGGATTGAACAACTAAACCAACACAAGCTTGTCTAACCTTACATCCTAGAGCTCTGATACCACTTGATCTGAAAATCACTCTTGAGTGACATCAATTAAAGAATTATTGAATGAAGGTATTACAGACTCATGTCCTGGTGTGTGTCTATGTCATTTTAGGCAATGGATTGATCAAATTGCAAAATACACAAACACTTGGAAAATGGAAAACAGTAAGAGAAACACAGTAAGCAAGTACAAGAACACAACAATTAATAAGGAGTTCACCCTATCCTCCAAGGCTATGTCTCTGGTCCAGCTTTCAATGGTGGCCTTCTTTTATTGTGTCTTTAAAGCAAAGATTTACAACGAGGAGCTCAATTTGAGTCTCTTGAAACAGAATAATGTTTGGTAAGGTGGTTCTTGGATCCCCTAAGCCATTAGAGTGCATAGACTTTTTTCCTTACCAGATCTTGACCTCTCTGGTCTTTTAATGGGAGGAGCCCAATGTGGTGCCCAATTCTTGACAGATCCTCTTAGGAATTTCTCGATGTTTCCTTGTGTTGTAGGTCATCTTGGCCCTTTGTCTTTCTCCTTCTTACATCACTGTTTCTTCTTTTCTCTATCTTTGTTCTCTTCTCTTCTTTGTGTGTGTTCTCTATCTGCTCATGGCTTTAAATCTAATCAATCTCATGACTACTCGCTTCCTCTTCCATCCCCATCAGATCACCTACTGCTGCTCGCTTGGAGTTCCCTATCTCTACATCATCATCAATGGCTCATAGGGAGTGGCCACTTGTCCTCCTACTAACTGCGCCAGCTCTTCCTCGTCGATTCAGTTTTTCAGTTACATTGTGCAATGAGTCATCTGCCACCTCAATGGTCAAATCAGACCTCAAATACTTATATATTGTGGCTTAATCCCCTTTCAAATCTAGTTTCTCTATTGGGCGTGATCTTCGTCGTTAGATCTGGGGCCCCCAGATCCGAGGAAATTCGCTCATTTCGCGTGGTTGACTTGCTCAACCGTTAGCATGCGATGAGTGGTGGTTTTATCTCTCATCTGCCTGCCACGCATCTAGCACTAAATGGAATCACTCATTTTTCTCCAAATCCACTTACCAGCCAAGGGTGCCCCCGATATACCACCGGTTTTGGAGCGCAGGTCTCGCCTCTACCCTTTAGCACTTTCCCCATGGTTTTCCTGACTTCCATGTGACCGAGCGCTCTGGGCCTTTCCTTCTCGATTGATATTGCCCAGCAATTACACCTCAGAAATGCCCTATGTTTCCCTATATGAGCTTCCCAATGGCAAATTTTTCCTCCTGTGCGGGCTCCATGGGCCTCGATCAGCGCGCTTTGACCGAGGTCCTCGTCGTTCCTTGCTGGCTACAAACTGCCACTGTCCAGAGGTCTTCCTGATCACTCTGTGCTCATAAATATTTGAATTCTATCCTGTTTTGATACAATCATGGTGCTTTGATTATTCTTCATGGATCCAATTTGGATCACAAATGATGCATAACCATATTATGTATCATAATATCCAACATATGGTGTTTGGAATCCACAAATCTAAATACATACAACATGAACATCACAAGTTATAAAAAAACAAAATGGGACCCACATGTCCCTATACCTAATCAATATCATCTATAGGCTCCCAAGCCAATGGCTCCATCCCACATCTCATAAGTCTCAAACTTCTTAACCAACGATAGTTATGTACCTCATGATACCTCGCCACTCTAAGGGAAGACCATTTCACTCATTTGTATACCAATATTCTAACTTATGCCACCTATTTTCTTTCACCCTAGTCATCAGAATGTTGAAGCTATGGCAGAGATCCTCTAGTAGAGCATCAACACCTAATCATTGTTGTGATGTTGAATCACTTTGATCTGTAGCACCAGGCACCATGGCTCATCCTGTGTATTAGGTCGTCCTCACTGGTGTTATATCTGCATACCATAATTTTAGAAATCAGTACCACATACACATATTTATTAAAATTTAAATGCATCAAATATATAATAACTTTCACTTACCATATGGATCCCATCCTTGTCCTAGTGGAAGTGCTAATTTAGGATCTCCTTGATAGTTCATTCCACTATATGGATAGTCATCTATGTACAGTGGCATCTAGTCCCAATGTGGAAAATACTTAGACTAAAACACCCATCTGACTCCCCGTCTTCAACCTCGTCATAGTAGCTACACCCAACAATGCGTCCTAGGTTCTTGTGCTCCCCCATCATGGATCTATACATGTGGTTGGATGGTCAGGATATTCTCAAAGAAGAATGAGGATAAAACTATCTCAAATGAACAATTATCATTGGTTTTTCATCTACATAGTGTTAACTATCATTTCATTTATGAAAGCATCATCTAGGCCCACCCATAGTAGGTCCCTTCCAATATAATCTCCACAAGCATCATCCTTCCCCCAGTGATATGTAGAAATTCCTTGTAGATTCAAACTGCTAATTGTAATATGCTAAAACAATAGACTTGAATATACTCTACTCATCAGTGGAAACACTTAAATGATCACAAAATCATGAAGCATACAAGAGAAAGAATTCAATCAACATATAACATAATGATTTCCTGGGGAAAGCCATAGCTAAAAGCCCCAACTATTTTTTTATTGCATTAGTCAGAAAATATGAGAAGATTGCAATGCTTTGCTCAATCCTGAGCAACCTTTGTACTATCTCTATTTGTCTCGCTGCTTCCGAGATAATCCTTGGCCAATACTTAACTAATTTCTTGCTTTCCCAAGTCCCTAATTCCTTGTGTTTTTCCCTTGGTAATTGGCACCCTATTAATTAGGGAAATTCCTCAATATGAATTGTGCAGTCCTCATAGGACTTCCTTTGACTGCATGCCCCACCTATACAATTTCGATTATCATACAACTAATAGTAAATTATCCCTAAACTCCAATATCAATTTGGTAACTCTCAAATTTGACATGCATGAATTAATTATGAGTGAACTTTTAGTTTAATAGTTGATCACTACAAGAAACACCACACTCCACTACAAGAAACACCACACTACTAGACCTCCACTAGTTCCTCCAACAGTTGGAACTAGTTTAACTCTCTTTCACTCAGTTAGACTAAATTAATTAATTACAACTCAAAATAAACTCAACTAGGTCTCCTGTAATGTAGGAGACACTCTACATGACTCAAGTTACACCCTCAACTTGAATTAACTGAGCCAACTAAGTCAAATTAAATTATTTAACTAATACAAGTTGTCATGAGATGTGGAATTACAATTTTATTCCCAATTTAATTCAAGGAAAAAATTAAATTAAGATTTTCTTGTTGTATTTTAAACATTCCCTCTCAAAAAGAAAGGGATTACACATATATCCCAATCCAATAAATTTGTAATGTATTGCATGCAACACCTCTCACTATTGTTTCTACTACTGCAACATCTACAACAGAAAAGCATAAAAAAAAAATAAATCAATGAATCGATATGAAATTGTCTACTGGGACAACTGTGCTACTAAAGACTCTACTACTGAGTCACCTTCTTTGCTATCAACATTATTTTTCACTCCACAACATCTAATTGAGATTGATCCTCCTGCTACTTAATACTACGGGCCTCTGTAGCAAGGTAATGATCCATGAGACAAACACACCTCAATGGACCCTACCCAATTTCTGAAACTCTTGGACTAAGGGTCTACATCGCTCCACCTCACTCCTAAAGGTATAGCTGAATGTGCTCCCTCTACCCACTTGTCTCAAAATTCCCCTCTACTGGAGGTCTCTTCTTGAGTGGATGTCTCCACTCAACCTCTTATCTGCTTCTCCAATTATGGTTGCTCCATAACTTGTTGTGGTTGCTTCTGAGGCTACATGTTGAGAGGAAATTTATGTTCCCTCTAAACTACCAATTCTCTAAAATTTGCCTTTCTCCTCAAGAATTTGCATGCATCTTGTACCTCAAGTGCATATAGGTTCTTAACTCACACATTGATATTATTCACCTGCCTCACGATGATGTTCTTAAGGAAAAACTTCCCTTTTCTAAATATCACATCGTAGCCATGGTCTTCCAATACCGTGATGGAAAGAATATTATTCTTTAGTCCTGGAACATACATCACATATATGAGTCTAAGAAGGGAGCTAGACTCCCTTTGAAAGTAACTGTACCAATAACAGTTGTGATATACCTTCCATCATCTCCAAAGTCAATGTATTTCTTGATGTCTTTCTCCTCCAAGTCACTGAAGTGATCTATATTCCCTGTCATATGGAATGAGGAACCACTATCAAGATACAACATGATTCCCATTACATCACCTTCTATGCATGCAATGAGAATAATATCAAGTTCGAATTGTGAAGCTAGAGCTTCACCTGCTGCTTCTAGTGTGGGCTCCTTCTTACTTGATTTGTTTTATGGAAATTTCATGGCATAGTGCCCGAACTTGTGACAATGAAAAAACTTGATGTTCCACAAGTCCTTGTTCTTTCCCTCCTCGCCTTGGGACATATTTCCCTTCTTTTTCTTTTCCTTCTTGACTAATGCAAAATCCTCTTCCACTTATTTGGATGAGGTCCCATATCTGGTGTGTTACACAAAAATATCGTCACCTTGATTATTTGCAGTCGGTATGGGTCTATCACCACCTATACCAGCCTCCTAAGCAAGTCTCAGACCTCAGCTCTTCAAAACAAGATTTGGAAATGAGAGAAAGACATCAAAAAAGCAATGTAACTCTGGTTCCGAACTTTCTCTCACTTTTGCCTGTGGGCCCACACCTTTTGTTCAGAGTATATGCGTACTTATATGCTCTGTATGTAAAGGGGAGGGTACGTACCCCTGTGAAAGTCAAAAGGCACAATTTTTATCTTAAAAAACTCACTTTGGGTTAATTCTAGATGTTTCTAGAAGGATTTTTTACGTGGATTGTTCGCTCCAAAGTGGTTCATGCATCCCATAAGAGAAGGAGCTAATCCCTTGTTAGGAGGATCTATCCCTTTGAAGGAGGATTCTATCCCTTTGAAGGAGGACCTAGTAACTGACCTCCATTGCACTATAAATTGAGGCATTGGGTTAGTGGATGGGGAGGTTAGAAGATGAACTTTTGAGGGTAAATGCTAGTGAAATCAAGACTTCATATTTGAGCTTAAGAGGAGAGATCACATACCTTTTTGGCTTCATTGGGGAGTGAGTGAAGCTTGTCAAAGTAGAGGAGACTTCTTGTTGGACCCTGGGAGGAGCTTGTACAGCGTCAAGGCAAAGGTTTTAAAGTTCTTCTTCTTTTGAATTAATACAATCAAGATCATTTTTCTCAACAAGTATCTCATGTTATTTGTTTCATGGACTCCTTGACTTTCATGTTAAATATGTTTTATAATACTGTTTATTCAGGTGCTATTTAATCGTTTGCCTTGTTTGTGTTTGTAGGTTTGCGACAAAGGAACTTACTTGGATCAAAGGAGAAAAGGCATCCCCAAACTTGCGTTGGACATGAGGTAGGCCTTAAACACATTTGTTTGCCATTATTTATAAAGCACATTTAGAGAAATATAGTGTATGGTTGGTTTGCTTGTCATTAGGTCTTCTTTAGATTCTAGGAAGGTCTATCTTGTCCGCAAGATCGACTCATTACGCGTGATAGTGCTTTCAATAAATTATTATACTTAATTACTAGGGTCTTGAATCCTTTTATTATTTTTTTGGACTTCACTCCATGTTTGAGGTTTGACTTTGAAATTTTGATTCTTTTTACTTTATTTATTCAACTATATTTCAAACCATAACCTATTATTAGATTTTATTTAATATAATTCAATCCTAATAATTGATGTTATATTTAAAAAAAATATTATTCATAAACTAGTCATTTATTATAGTTGTTAACTTAGTTAAGTGTCTCTATATTGCTTTCTATTTAAGTTGATGTCATGATCTGCCTATTCATCTTGTCCTAAAGATAAAATACATTGGATGGTTCGAAACATGTCGAAAAAAATTCTCCTATGTGATTTCTACCGAGAGTTTTTTTCTTAATTATTTAATAAAACAATGTAAAAAACCACATCGCAAAAAAGAAGACATGATATAGGACAATGGACTAGTTACACATTAGAATCAAAACATAGTAAATAATGTTAGTAAATAGCGTAGTGTAAACATCAATACTTGAATGGAAGAGGGGGAGGTGTGAGGGGCAGGATTGTATGGAGAACGAAAGAAAAAATGATTGGGTGGGTGGGGGAACAAATCCTACTTCACACCTCCACACAATGTATCTACATTAATAGTTTTGCGAACTATGTAAGTTTCTCAAAACGAGAAGGCATCTTCTAAATGTACTCATAACCTTGGAAATGTAAAACCTGACTTTCAAATACAGTTAAGTGCCACATAAATCACATCACAAAGAAGCAGACATGACATAGGAAAATGAACTAGTTACACATTATAATCAAAACATAGTAAATAATGTTAGTAAATTGCATAGTACAAACATCAATACTTGAGGGGCAGAGCAGGGGGCATTGTGCATAGTGCATAAGAAAAAATGACCAGGTGGGCAGGGGAACAAATCCTCATTCGTAGAATATATCAATGTTAACATTTCCACAAACTATGCAAATGTATTGAAATAAGAATGCATCTTGTAATTGTACACATGGCCTTGGAAATGTAAAAATTGAGTTTTAAACACAGTGTGTTAAACTAAAAAATTGGATAATTGTTGTCAAATATTATTAAACGCAATTTTTTCTTTCTAGAGACATCAAACAAGTATTAAGGATCCACACAATCTTTAAATATTGAAATGTAGAAACTCGTCACATAGTTTTAATATTGTTTGACTAATTATAGAATTTGCAAATTTGATAAAGCAATAAAACAATGTAAGAAATCAGACTGCAAGAAATTAGACATGACATAGCACAATGAACCAGCTACACATTACAATCAAAACATAGTAATAATCTTAGTAAATAGCATAATACAAAACATAAAACTTGAGAAGATAAATTCATTAAAATACGTTTTTGTACAATGTAATTAGATGGCACTTCCTTGTTAAAATCTCTCAAGAAATGCTCAAATTATTGAACCTCAAAGTAGAAGATGATGTTAATATTGGAAGTATAGATATGTGGTTGACACCTTACCCCTCGCCAGTATTCAATAGTATATTGCTTGACAATGCAAGAAAATAGAATTATAGATCAACTAATCATAACATGAACTTAGATCCCAATTATCCCACAAATTGAAAGAGTTGTCTGACAATAGTCAAATTCTTCAAGCAAAAAGTATAAGGTATTGCTATGATTTCTTAATAATTCAATGAGAATCGTACTTTCATGAGATTCCTCGACAATGTAAACAAAAGTAACCATCATTGTATATGTATAATCACGTGTTGATGGTTTATTGTAAATGTGCCTTGTGTCACGAAACTGGACAACAAATAAATAACAGTTGATTTGTCCTCATATTATTTCTCATAGGAAACTTTTCTTATTTCAAGTAATACTTGCTCTAGTTCCACACCTCTTAGAACAAAATGTATTTTAGTCTTGTCATTTGCATGTATGATATAGTGTAATCGATGTAAATTAATGAAACGACAATCCTTGTTGCAAATGGTACAATAAAGTATAATTTCATTCATAGTTGTAGCAGTTGTAATTGGACTATTTCATTTCACATATATTGTCTCAAATGGATATATATATATATGCACTAGACACTGTCAGGTGTCCTCGAAAGTGCTGTTAAATTGATATAGAAAATTGAGGCTTAGCAACTTGAAATAAAATTTCTTTCTATCCCTTTTTTCATTATATATATATACACATAATAGCTACAATATAATAAAGTTTATTGTGCATATTCCACTTACCAAAGAAATAATTTTTCCTATATTTTCAAATTTATTTCATGTTTTCAATGGACATATGAACATTGATTGCAAATTTTGGAAAAATCTTGTTGAGAAATGCAAGGCATTAGTATTAGTTGATTTCTCTTTGATTAGTGACTGCTTGTGAATGTTTTTTACTTGATTAGATTAGGATCTTATTTACGTTAGATACTTAGTGTTCTTCTTCATCAAACAGTAACCAATGCATGAATATAAATAAACAAGAGACGCAACATGTAGGCTATGATCTAGGGCCAAAACCTCTCACTCTTTGAGAGGAAAACCCACACAAATTATTGTTCTAGAGATTCCAATTGATGAATACCAAGACCAAGACCCTTGACCTATTAGCCACTCCAAAACCAAGCCAAGTCCTCTTGATTGTCTTCTCTTCTCTTGACTCCTTTTCCTCTCTTATCTTTTGAGCATTGCATCAGTTAGATCTCATCTAGATTTCTTATCGTGGGACCTTCTTACTGACATCATAAACGAACTGAAGATGTCCTAGCTGTCTCTACTTTCTCTATCCAAGTTTCATCTCCTGTAATGAACCCAAGCACCAAAAGTGTACTCAAGAGGGATTTGAATTCCCTTTATCACAGAACTACAGCCTTCTTCACCGAGTAGGAGATCTAAAATAGAGGGGATCCAATTTTTCCTTGCTAACACTGATTATTAAACTTCTTTGTTGTCCCTTCATTAATTTCTTGTTTCTCCTTCCAACTGATTTTATCTTTGTTTGGAGATTTGAATTGATCTCTGTAATACCCAACTGAAATTCAGAGAGATGCGGAGATTTGAATCTCCCATCACTACCTTTTGTTCTCTAAAATCACTGAAAGACCACTGAGCTTCTTCCCTGCCTCTATTCACCCGAAATCTCAAAGGGATGTCAGAAGTTCACTACTTCTGTGGAACAAGGTGAGGTCCCTTTATATAGTGATTAGCCAATGTATATAAGCTAACATGATCGAGTGAAGTGATGTCTCTCCAAAATAAGTGAGCTGACATGTGTTTTTATTTCTTCTTAAGGCCGACATGAGGAGGAGGTCTTATGCTTTTTGTTGGAGGGATTTTTAGACATTTTATAGACTCATACACATTTTACATATGCTCAAGAAGAGCTCTTCACCCATGACATTAATTCTTTTACCTTAATGGAAAATCCCAAGGCTCGCAATGGGAACCACCTAAAATAAAATCACTTGCTCATGAAACCCATGAATAAAGGCTTACAAAAATAATTGTATTTCCTTTATTACAAAAGTCACAATTACATGCCATTATGAAGAACAAACCTAGTTACACTTTTCAACACTCCCGCTTAACTAGGGAGGTATTCATAATGGTACTTCATTATTCTCAATCTGAAGAATTTCTGATAAGAAGAATTTGGATTTGTAACTCATTTGTATAACATCATATCAACCAACATTGTTATATAGCAAGGCCTTTACTAACAACTCTATCTCTCCACAAGATCATAGCACAATGATGTCAAGAACAATGATTTATAGACATACTCATCATTGTCTCTCTAGGAACATACCCCACTGAGGTTCACTCATGATATAATCCATAAGGACTATTATTTTCTTGGACTCCCCAGTTCCACAAATAATATTGCTCCTTCGTGACTACTCTTACTGTTGGATGCTCTATCTCATCCTCAAAGAGCATCAGATGCCAAATGATTACCGAATCCTCCATTCTGTCTTCCCAGGTGAAGAAGAAAATGACATGTCTATCTCTCATTTTCAAACCAGGAAGACATATTCCATTAAAGGAATGTATTCATTCATATCACAAAGGAATGTACCTAAGCTTGCTTCGTAGGATTTTTCCAAGTTTCTTCCAAGTAAGAAACTTCTTTTCAGGTTCCCTCTTAATCAGGGACCTATCACAACTCCTCATGTGGGGATCCTGAATCAACCAGATGCTTGAGGAGCTCCTTCCTTCGATGTCATGAATTTATTCTTTGTCAATGAGTCTTCATCTTTGGAAACTTCTATATAGGGCACATATCATCCATAACTTTTATCCCCGAGTTAGTCATGTTCTTAACTCATCAAAAAGTGATCCATCATATTTTCCATTTGTCTTTGCTTCATGTCACTCTAATTTCATGCCATATTTTTCGGAAGGACATTACATCCGTCTATATGGTCTTCGTCGAATTCATTCACAAATATTCCCTTTGATAGTCCTACATAAGCCCAAACAGATGTTAGTTCAAAAGTAATCAATGAACACTTCAAATCAAAATCACCTTTCTGATGATATTTTATCGCGACATCTTCCTATAAGTATCAACATCTTGCATGCAGATTGACACATCTCCCATAGATATTCAATGTTAAGGGTCTCTATCTTTATCAGACTTCCATTAGAGTCTTCACATATTTCTGGGAGATATTCTAGTCACATATTCTTGGACTTCGGATGTGGAATGCCTTCTACCATCATTGCATATTATCACGATCACTTCTTGTCTCTTCACGCACTTCATTCTCATGAGCTTCCCATCTAGGTTACTCAATCATATTCAACCACCTCATATTTCATATGAGGACATATTATGTTGATTTCATCTAGTGTGACTCATGCCTTTCGACATTATTTCATAGGAGGAGATTCCTTTCCTTTGATTATGCTTCAAAATAGAAGTAGTGATCCTTGTTACCTGAAACCATACAGAATGACTTTATAATATTAAATAAAAGCATACATACCTTATTTACTTGACATCATCTATGTTTCTTTCAGAAGCTTCCTTGATTAAAAAGATCTTCAACCCCTTGATCTACTTCATCTCTCATGTCATCATGCCATTATCCCATGAACTCCACAAATTGGAGTTTCTAACGAAACACTTACTTTCTCTCTAGATCGGTAAATCCTCCAATGAGGATTACATCTCGTATATCCTTATTTATCATATGTTTCCCTTTTAAATAGATGTATGATGAGGCTTGTCCCTGATGACTTTTTCCTTTTATCTTTAAATGATGTCACCAAGAGCTATATCCTTCAAAGTTGACTATCAGACATCCTTCATGTTTCCTATGGTGATGTCACGAGCTCTTGTTTCTAATGCTTCCATGATGCCACGATGCATCTCATTCTTTATTATAGACATATTCTATAAGGTTTATGAGTTATGAAATAACTTTTGTGAGGGAGACTATCTCAATTGAGATCTCTTACTTCCTCTTTTATTGGACTTCCTTTATTCAACTTCCTCCTCTTCTTCGGTGATATGGGCTTCTTTTCTTTCTTTTTATATTGTCCCTTTAGGTAATCTTTCCTATAAATTCCATAGTCTTTACTTCCATAACATTGAATCTCAGTTATGTTCTTCTTTCTTTTCTGAGGACTAGAATTTTCCAAACTTCCTTTCCTTCCATAAAATGTTTGAGTCCTTTAATATTCAACACATTTTCCCTCAACTTGTCTTATCCTATCTTGCATAGAAAACACAAGTTGTCGAATGAGGTAACTTTCTTATCCTCATGGATATATGTTACCTTAATAATTAGTTAGTGCATTTTATATCAATGGTGATTATATCCTTATCATCTCTCCCAAATCTCGTAGATTGAATCTTATGAAGATATCCCTTCATCCTTTGATACCTTTAATTTTTGTGTAGATTAGATCTAAGTCATGTGACCTTCTTTACCACATATTCAAATAATATTCTTATGATTTTATCATATACATCTCTTTGATGTCTTCAATATTCCTACATGAGGGGACCTTTCATAAGAATCCATTTCCATAAATTCAGAGGAGACCTTTTCATTGATATGTTCGATGAATTCACTTTCTTTGAGGACTATATCTATCCTCCTTTTCTATGCAAGGAATTTCGATGACCCATCCAAGTTATAGATCTCCTTTCAAACATGAAGTCATTTTACCAAGTTGATTAAAGAATGAAAGATACTTACTTAACAAGTGAAGATGAAATCTTCCTACTTGATCACTTTGATGATGGTTGAAGAAGATGTATTTGCTGCTTCCTTGGATAATCTTCTTCAAGGGAAAGGAGAGGAACCTTGCTTGAACGAGAGGGAACTTTCCTCATAGCTTAGATGATGATAATGCCTTCTTGATTTCAAGATACTTCAAGATGAGAATTTCTACTAGGGTTTCGACTTTTTCCAAGATGATGTGATTGTCAAATTTAGAGTACTTCGAGCTACCTTTCTTTGTAGATAACTTGATGAGGGTATTTGTGGTCTTTCGATGATGACTATAGAAACAAAAGATCTTGCTATTGTAGATTGCTTCTTCATTCTAGGGTTTGATTCTTCAATGTAGATCTTGATCTTTTTCATAACATTTTGTTTGATGCCTTTCTTGAAACTCGATCCTTGAATGTCTCTTTGATTAGATGCCCTTCCTTTGACTTCAGAACCTTAGCTCTGATACCATGTTGAGAAATTATTTTTACTTGATTAGATTAGGATCTTCTTTACGTTAGAATCTTAGTGTTCTTATTCATCAAACAGTAACCAATTTATGAATATAAATAGACAAGAGACACAATATGTAGGCTATGAGCCAGGGCCAAAACCTCTCACTCTTTGAGAAGAAAACCTGCACAAATTCTTCTTCTAGAGATTCCAATTAACGAATACTAAGACCAAGACCCTTGTCCTATTAGCCACTCTAAGATCAAGCCAAAAGTCCACTTGACTTTCTTCTCTTCTTTTGAATCCTTTTCCTCTTTGATATTCTAAGAATTGACATCTCTAAGATCTCATATATATATCTTATCGTGGGACCTTCTTACTATCATCATCAATGAACTGAAGATGCCCTAGCTGTCTGTACTTTCCCTATGTGAGTCGCATCTCTTGTACTAAACTAAGGAACTTGAACTGTACTCAAGAGGGATTGAATTCCCTTTATCGTAGAACTGTAGCCTTTTTCACTGAGTAGGAGATATGAAATAGAGGGGATCCGATTTTTCCTTACTGCCATTGATTATTAGACTTGTTAATTGTCCCTTAATTAATTTCTTGTTGCTCCTCCAACTGAGTTTACGTTTCTTTGGAGATATGAATTGATCTTTGTAATACCCAACCGAAATTCAAAGAGATGCGAAGATCTGAACTTCCCTTCACTGCCTTTTGTTCTTTGAAATCAAAGAAAGACCTCCAAGCTTCTTTGCTGCCTCTATTCACCCAAAATCTCAAAGGGATGTCTAAAATTCACTACTTTTGTGGAACAAACAGAGGTCCCTTTATATAGTGGTTAGCCTGTGTATATAAGCCGACATGATCTAGTGAAGTGATATGTCTCCAAAATAAGTGAGCTGACATGTGTTTTTGTTTCTTCTTAAGGCTGACATGAAGAGGAGAGATTGTACTTGTTGGTGGAGGGATTTTTAGGCATTTTATAGACTCATACACATTTTACATATGCTAAAGAAGCGATTTTCATACATGACATTAATTCTTTGACCTTAATGACAACTCCTAAGGCTCGCAATGGGAGCCACCTAAAATAAAATCACTTGCTCATGAGACCCGTGAAGCAAGGCTTAAAAAACTAATTGTATTTCCTTTATTACAAAAGTCACAATTACATGTCATTATGAAGACCAAACCTAGTTACACTTTTCAACAAACCTATCCTTGTTTTTTAACTATATTTTTTAGTAAGATCGACGAAGCAATGTTTTCTTGCAATTTTCATTGAATTGATAGATATGTTGAAATAATTTTGTAGTGTACTTGAACCTGTTACATATGAAACATATGTGAAACAATACATGGAAGTCGTATAGAAAATGGACAATAAGTTTGTAGCGATGAAACATTCAAATAAATTAAAGCTTATTGTTGCCCCGTCCTGTTCTGCATTATTGTCTTTAATTTCAAGTACAAATTGCATTGTTGTTTGTGTTGTTGAAATTGAAATAGCACTGATTGTGACAATTTGAAACAAATCTTGACTATGGAACAAATTTATAATCGCCATATTTGGAAAGAATCGGTACCTGCGCAAACAGGACAATTTTTTTTCTACAATTCTAAAGCTATTTAGACAAATAAATTTTTCACAATCACCATTGTCATATTTATGCTTCAGAATAATTTCAAAATCTCTAATAGAAACACTAGCATTTGCAATAAGTTTTGACTCATGTTGTTTGATAAATTGTGGTTGCACAAGCAATGTTATTGTCATTTCGTCTTTCTTGTATGTTAAATCTACACATAGTGTTTCTTTTGTCTTATTTTTTTGTCTAAACAATTTCAATATGTAACTAAGACAACGCCATGAAACATTATCCCTGTTATATTGTTATTGATACCTTCAATCATTAATGGCATAGATTTGATCTATTTTTTCCTAGTCATGAGCATTGAATTGAAATTAATTCAAAAAAAAACAAAAAAGAAATTTGATATACAATTAACTAAACCTGGAAAAAGCTATCTATTTTCTTTTGTTTCTTCCTTGTTTTATGTTCCTTTCATTTTGTCTCCTACAATCGTAGGAGTGCTTATTGCTATCTTTACTCCATCATCCATGTTACTATCGCATCATTCAAATCTGATATTTTTCACGTGTTCCAATATCAGGTTCGTAGTTACCAGATATAATCTAATTTCTATTCATATAGGTAAATTTATAAATATATTTTAGTTTCAACAGATACAAATGTTTTATAAAAATATTCAAAATACCTTTTTCGTTGTAATTGTTGTCATGTACCCAAATATCTAAATGTTATATGTTTCATGGAAATTGAAAAAGCCTTTTTTTTAGTTATAGTCAATAAAAAATATAGCAAAAAAAGGCAAATAGTTTTATAATGTAAAAATAATCAAATGACAATAAATAGAACAAAAAAACACCTCTTCTAAAAGTTATCATTGTCTTTAACGATATATGTTCTGCATGTGTTCGTCTTCTCTGCTCCAACGATATGAATTAGATTAAATATATAGAAACAAGAAAAATAAGAGGTTCTAATTTCATAGCATGAAAGCAATCTAGACATAACAACTACAGAATAGTAACATATCTTTTATAAATTTGTTTAGCATTCTCGCATTATCCATTTTCTAAACTTTTCACTTCATTGCTATAGGGTTGTAATGTATATTGTATAAATGCTCTAAGTACTCGCATATAGAATAAAGAAGGCACTATTTAACTGAAAACAATACTACATGTTTTTCACCTTTGTTCGAAATGAGCTTGCAAAGAAAATCCCTCACACCATGAAACTAGTAGAAAAACCATCATACAACCCGAGTAATAAATATATTTGTAACCATCTCCCCTGAAAAGTGATCAAACATGTATTTATAATGTGTATGTTAAAAAAAATGTATGATAAGCACCTAGAAAATGCTCCTACAGACAACAAACTAGAATCACTTTGGCGAAGGACCTCGAGGCAAAAATGGTTGTGCTCAACTCTACTTTGGCGAAGGAACCTAAGGCATCCTTGTAGGCTTCTCTGATTTTGGGTACTTTTGATCTTTATCCCTCCTTTTCCTAACTTGTTACATGTTTTATAGATATGGGAATGGCTCCCAAACCTCCTTGTAATGTCTCGAATGAGCGCTTTGATGGTGAGGATTTTTCTCACCTAAATTTGGCCCTGGTTATTTTCCCTGTATGTTTCATTGAGAGGATTTATCCTCTTGCCATTGTTACTTACATCGATAGGGATTCTTGAAAATCTAGCTCTTATGAATCCATATATCCTCTCTAATCAAAGTTGTCCTCATCCACCAAGCGTTGTTTCTTTAAGGGTTTGGGCCATAATTCACCATTGTTGTCTACACAAAAAGGCAGGGGTAAAAAGTCTTATCTCTCTAAAGAAAAAAATAAGGCTATTATGGAACAAGCCTCTAGTAAAAAACAAACTATTGTTGGGGTCCTTAGAGCACTGTAACCCTCAGAAGAGGTCCCCCCATGATCTTTCTCTCCCTTAATTGCAAGGGTCTGGCCAACATTTCCAAGAAACAAGTTCTCTATAGACTAGTAGTTTTTAATCAAGTATCGGTGCTTCTCCTTCAAGTGACCCTAGGGAAGGGGATCTTTATTCTGCAATGTTTAAAAAATTGTTTCTAGGATGGGATTTCTCTTGTCTGGATGCTAATGTTCATGCAGGTGGGTTGGCTACATGTTGGAATCCATAGTTTGTCAATATTACCAATTCTTGGGGTATGGGATTTGCATTAGAGCACTCATTTCAATTAGTTGATATAGACATGTATCTCATGGTACTCAACGTATATCGCCCTTATCAAGACAAAATTATATTTTGGGATGTTCTTGCCAACACATCTTTCTTATCAGCTAACAATCTAATTCTAGGTGGTGACCTTAAATTATCCATGGGGCATACAAAAATATGGGGGCCGAGAGCACACATTGATCAAAATTCAACATATTTATCTCATTATCTAAGAGTTCATCAGTTAGTGGATATCGATCCTACAAAAATTAAGCTCACATAGAGAGACAATAGGATAGGTCTACATAGGGTTGTTAAGTGTCTAGATAGATTTCTCCTTGTTAAGTAGTTGGTGGATGACATCCCCCTTATTCTTTTATGGATTGGGGATGGGGGGGGGATTATAAAATTCTCCTAATTCCTGGATCTTAAAGGTCAGGGTAGGAAACCCCCAATCCCTTTCAAGCTCAATTCTATATGGCTAAAGGACGAGTCCTATTCGGACTTGATCAGATTTTCTTGGAAGTCATTTGATCAAAACGTTGGTATATTTGTGGTAGCTTAGTTTGTGGCCAATTTAATATTTGTAAAAAAATCTTCAAATACTTGGTCGGTGGCAAAAGGAATTCCGAATACTCAAGAGTTAAGGAGCATCGAAGGGGAACTCAATACTATTTTGAAGGAAGCGATAAAAGCTTTTGAATCTAAAGATGCCAAGGCCTAGTTACTGAGGCTGAAAGGTTGTAATAAGAGTTTGTTAAATGCTAAAGAAGCTACCTAGTGCCTCAAGGGTTTTTCTATCTGGCTAGAGGTTGGTGATGAAAATTCCAAGTTTTTTTAAAAAATCACAAAGGGAAGGAAAATGAGTAATACTATATGGTAATTAAAGGATTAGGATGGGAACAAAGTCACCTCCTTTGAAGATATGGAAAATCTAGGATGCTCTCATTTTTGGGGGCTATTCAAGGCTCCTCATGTGCCCCTATTGCTAAGGTGGTTCAGTCTGCATTGCTCTTCCTAAGATTTTCATAGGAAGCAGACAATAACCATATGATGGTCATGGTTATCAATGAGGAACTTATGGTGATTTTATCTAACTTTCAAAACATAAAGAATCTAGGATCAAACAAATGGTCAGTTAAATTCTTCATTGGTATTTTTAATATCATTGGTGCCGACCTTCTCACAGTAGTTGAAGAGTCACAAGTTATTGGTAGGAGTCACATGCCTTTCAATACTCAACCTCCATTGCACTTATACCAAATACAAACTCTCTTACTACCTTTGATGACTACAAACCTATTTCCCTCTGCAATTGCATTTATAATATCATTACAAAGGTCATTTCCCACAAATTAAAGCTTATTCTATCCAACACAATATATGGGGAGAAATTTGCTTTTATCCAAGGGAGATAGATACAAGAGGCCATATGTGTGGGTCAAGAGGGGCTTCATATTCTTAAACAATATGGATTGAGAGGGCATTTTTGAGAATTTATTTAGCAAAGGCAGTTGATACGGAAAATTGGTTATACAGCTGGTTTCTCCTCACTCATTTGGGTTTTGACCTAGCCTTCATCAACTAGAACATGACTTGCATACCATCATATACTTTCTTGGTGCTTATCAATGGGTCAGCCTCCCCATTCTTCTTGGTTGAGCATGGCCTCCATCAGGGGTGTCTATTTCCCCTCTTCTCTTTTTATTGATTGTTGAAGGTCTCAATCGATCACTGGTTGACTATAAAAGAAGGGGTCTTTTTTTGGTATCTATATGGCTCCAAACCTCAACATGACTCACTTATTGTTTGTGGATAACATTCTTATTTTTTATGACGGTTATCATAGAAACATCTATGTAATAAAGGAAGACCTCTCTCTATTTGAAGTTGGTACATGCATGGTTATAAACCATTTGACTGTTACTCTTACCTCTTTCAACCTAAATGAGGATAAGCTTATTTTCATACAAAATATATTCCCTTTTGAACTACATATTGTAGATTAAGGCCTTAAGTATCTTGGGTTCTGACTCAAACCATATTCATATTTGAAGGTTGACTAGTACTAGCTACTTGGAAAGCTACAAAAGGGTCTAAATGTCTGGTGCCTTCAGTGATTATCAAGAGTGGGAAAATTCGTATTAATTAAATCATTCCTTGATGCCATACAAGTTTATTGGATGGAATTATCTTGGATTCGTAGGTGCATTTTAAAAAATATGAAAATAATGCTACAAATTACTTTGGGTTGGGTTTATGAACATATATGCTTTTCCTTGGGATAAATGGGTCCGTATTTCCCTCCCAAAGGAGTGGTGTGGCTAAGGGTTGAGGCATGTTCCCTTCTTTTCAAGTACATTAACAACAAAAGTGTGTTGGAGACTTATTTCATCTTCAGGCCTATTGTTGACAATTGTCTATAGGAAGTATTTCCATACACTTTCCATTGAGGATTGGATTAGATCCCCAAACAAAATTTCTCGCAATAGTTGTATCATATGGGAAGTTGTTATCTCTTCTTTCCCTATCATTGAGAATGGATTGGTGTGGAATATCGACAATGGTCAAAGTTTTAGATTAGTAGTGATCCATAATATGGTTGCAATGGTCTTTATAGATTACTGAAGCAATTTTTTCAATATTCACGGGAGAGGGGCATATATAAGCTAGCTCAAATTGATGGGCAAGGTGTTAATCTGTTGTGCCCCCAAAGGTGGCTCTCGGCCCATCATTTTTTTCTTTTAGCTATTTTCAAAGAATACTTGACTATTTACATAAGGACATTGGATGAGAGCCATATCTACCTAATTGAGACAAAGGTTGAATTAGTTTGGTGACATTCAGTGGATGATAATTACACTCCAAAAAATGGATATGCATACCTTATTACATATCATGCTACTAGGAACCAAGTTGGTTGGTGGGAAGCTCTTTGGTGATTAAAATGCTTGGCTAAATCTAGGCTTTGTATGTGATGTAGATTAGACAACAAGATTCCCACATATGAATTCCTACAGAAGTGAAAAAAGTTGGTATGAGTTGGTCTTATCTTTGTAAATCACATGTGGAGTTTGTCCTTCACATATTTCTCTCTTGTTCTTACATAGACAATTTGGTCAATTTTTACTCCAAAATTGGGGCCGACATGTTGATGGATGGAAATTCAATCACAGAAACATCGGAGAAATGGATTTCTAATCAAGATGTGAAGGATTTCAAAGTTCCTCCTTTATTAGTTTTTAGGGGCATCTAGCTGGCTAGGAATAGATCCATCTTCAGCCACAAGTACACTCCTCCCCTAATCATACTAGAAAGGCTTTGGCAATCATTGATGTTCTCCCCAAGCCAAATACTTCACATCATTGTAGAGATATTAGAGGGGTCTCCATTAATAAATTTGTGCCTTGGGCATCTTTTTACGAAGCCACTAAGGAACTCCCTATGCATGTGGAGGCAAGGATTTTCTTCATTATAGTGAGTCTCATCATTGTAGACTAAAAATGGGTCTTGGTGCAGATACTAACAACTACACAGAGTTGATGGCTCCAAAGTTGCTTCTTATATATGCCCTAGAGGACGAGGTCTTTGTTGTTCATGCCTACGGGGACTCTTTGTTGGTGATAAAATGGGTCAAAGGCTGTCATCATTATCACAACCTATGTCTTACACCTGTTGTGACTGAAGTAATTAGACTCATTTCTCTTTTTAACATTTTCTCCTTCACTCATATATACATGGAATTAAATGTTGATGCAGATGCCATATTAAAAAGAGGGCATTACAATGGAGATAGGTTCCTAGTAGATTTTGATGGAACAAAATGACACTTTCAATGCATACTACCATCGACCTTTTATGGACAAGTATATGGATGCCTAAATACATTGCCCACACAACTTTCTATTCATAATTTCCTTCCTAAATAACATGAGATTATATAGTTGCTACTATATGCTACTTTTCATGGAATTACAACTCTGTCTTTAGACAACTTTTAGCACCTTATGAACAATCATGTAAATATAAGTTGCATTTCAAAATTGTATATATATATTCTTTAGAATATAAATAAAAGAATGTATACATTGATCATGAAAACGCGATGTTTATTTTACACTAATGAAAAGTATTTAGTTATTTACTTTATGTTCATAATGCATTACAAATAAAAAGATGATACCTGTGAAGACAAAGAATAAAGGCAGCACCCTGCATAATCCTAATAATAACGTTGTTGGCTTATCTGGTATTTATTATAGTATTTATATATTTAAATTTAAAATAATAAATTATTTAATAGAATATATGAATATAATTTAAATTAAAATTTTTTGCTCAGGTTGATATTAAATATTATATATTTTATTAAAATTAAACTAAAATCTAAACTTTTCTTTTAGGAAGTAATGAAAATAAGTGATATTTCCTCGACGTTGATAGGAGCATATAATAAAGGTGTTGCTTGATTTATACGAATGGGATCATTAGAGCAAAGGTGGAAAGAGTGAGGATAGTGGAGCAAAGGAGATATTTTTTTTTATAGTGGAGCATTACAATAAAGATGGAAGATATAATCATTAAAATAAGAATCTGAGTTAGGGTAATGAAATAAAAGTGATACTTGCTTTATCTTGATAGCTTTAAGTAGATAAGAAAGAATATGGTGAAAAAGAATAAATTAGCCAAAACAAAGTTTTATTAGAATTTTAAAAAATGATGTACACATGTATATAAAATTATTAAAGTAAAAATGGAAAAAAGTGAATATGGAGTAATAAAAATTCAATGTATAATTTTAAGTATTTAATTTTTATTAAAATTAATATTAATTTTTATTAATTAATATTGACTATAAAATTTATAAGTAAAAATATTTACAGAGAGGACAAGGCCTCAAAGGAGGTACAGGAAGTATTCACTTTCACAGACAGATAATCCCAAAATTGGAATTAATCTGATACAAAAATTCTGAGACAAAAAAACCCCTCGTAATCCAGCACCAAACTGAGTGAACTGCCCAGCTGTAACTGAGCATGAGTACATACACACAAAATTGACAATGTGACCTGGCTGTAAACATGAGATGGAGAGATGTAGACGAAGAAATAAAGATAGTAGCCATATAGGCGATACAAAAAGAAATTGAGACCAAAGAGAACCAGAATAGCACCCAAAACCCATAAATCTTCAGACATTGGAGTCGATTTCCAGATCCTCCTCTACAATTGGGCAAGGATCCCCCATCCACACGTCGTCTGCGTTTGCCCTGTGCGCCGAAGCGTTGCCAGCTGGAGAAATTGCCAAGTGTTGCGAGCTGTCCGAGCCATCCGGCTGTTGATCAGGAGCAGGGGTGTTCCGTTCAGGAGCAGGGGTGTTCTACTGAGAACCAGCAGGAGGCATGGGGATATCGTCCTCAAATCCTTTTGCCTGCGTATTGCCGCAATGGAAATCGAAGCCCACATCAATCCGTTGTTGCGCGCTGCCGCCCGGAGAATCAGTGGAAGGGGTGTTCGATTCAGCAGTGGGCCTGGCTTCCTCTTCTGAAAAAATGACTACGATGCTAGCAGACAGAACAGGCTGGTTCAATCGACTATGGAACGTGAAGTGGGTGGTCTGAAAGGAGATATAAGGGTAGGTCTGCTGGTTGCAGAGGCGGGAGAGGCCGAAGCGAGAGGAATGATGGGCGGAGGAGCAGGCTGAGCGCGCCCTCGCCCTCCACGACCACCTCCACGGTGGCAACTGCCTCGGCAATGAACCATTGACACAGGGACCGAATAGTCTGAGGGAGCAGAAGAACCAGGAATATAACACCTGCTTGCAATGGAGCTTAGTAAGGTTGCCTACAATGGCCAAGAGACAAGACCTGCAACTTAGACATTAAACCAGAACAAGGCTGAGAGAGTGGAGCAGCGAGCATGGGAGGAGGCCAGGGGTATAAATCAACCGGAGGAGCCGAATCCGCCATCAAAGCCGAACCAGGAGAGATTTCTCGAGCTCTCTACAAAATTAAATTCGCATGGGGAGTGATCCTCCTACAGATAATATCCGTCTCATCCATCTGCGTAATAGTCTGGGGAGGTGCGCACTGTTGCCACCTGCTGTACCAAATGCCTGCAGCGGTATTAATCCGCATTAATATCTGTCAAACCACCCGCATCCGGGTGGAAGATTTTGTATATTATTATTGAATATAAAAATTATTATTTGTGGAGATTTTATATAATATTATTTTACTTTATAAATTATTTTATTAGAATTATAATGAAATAGAATTAAAAAAATTATTACTTCATATATATCTTAACTTATTTCATCTATTCTAAGTTTGACATTTAATATTATTTATTTTTTACATGATGCCAAATTCGATGGTCCAAAAATTTTTGTATTGGCATTTTAATATTCATTGTCTTTCCATTTAAATTATTAGGTTTAAAAAGATTTCGGATTAGAATTTAATATTTTAATATATATATATATATATATATATAATATTAAATATATTTATATAAATTGTAACCCTTCCTTATTAACCTGGTTTTTTTTAATAGAGATGATATATAATAAGTATATAATAATAAAATATAATTTTTTAGTATGATAATGAGCGTAAAATTATCAGAAAAGTCAATATTGATTTTTTTAATGAGTCTTTAATACTAAATAATACAAAGATTTAATTAAAAGGAAGAAAATGGACTGCATCAAGAGAAAGTGAAAGAAGCATTAAACTTTTGATGGAATGGGCTTTTTACTTTACAAGTTCCTTAATATTATGGATAACATTCTAAGATTCCAAATGTTTTTGTAAAGGATGAAGTAAGTTTTTGGGTTAAATGACTTGTAAAAGGGAAAGCTAAGGATATTGACTACTACCGAGATGAAATCTTAAAAATTGGAGGGCCTACACATATAGACATTGAAGCTTTGAGACAGTGTTTAGGAATTCCCCTTCTGTATTAAACTTAAGAACTTTGTATATGAGAGATGAGGATATGCCCTCCAATTTTTAAGATTTCATCTTGGTTACTACATATATAAGTGTGGATAATTCAAGGCACATTCTCATTACTATATTTTTTACACATAGGCATGCATATGTATAAAGAAACGCACACACTTTTACAATCTATTATTCCACTATTATATAGAGTTTCTAGTTTGTTATCAAATCCAATTTATTCTTAATTTAAGAAGAGAGATTGCCATAATATCTCAATCATCACTAACAACTCACAAACTAATTTTTCAGAATTAAATGCAACATAATCTGGCTAAAACTTAGGAAGTCATTATAATTAGTACAATCCCATTAAAAATTATTAACGTGGTTGATATAGCAAAATGATTCATAAGTATAACAATAAAAACTATTGCAACACAAAGAATCCCTTACTAATGCACACATTTACATAATTAACCATGTATAAAAAGGTTATGGGTCAACTTTAACTTAAGAAAAAAAAGGAATTATAAATGAATGTTATAAATAATAATGAGGAACTTATCATGGAGGAACATATTAGAATTGGAATAATCTCAAATCCCTGGGAAACTGGTGGGTGTGGAGCCACGTTGCACGGGTCTAATTTTTTGTTAAATAAAAATTCGCATCAGTATCAGCACATAAGTGATCACGGGGTATCTTCCCATTGCTGGCCTTGCTTTCTTGAGAGGATTCACAGGTTTCTATGGCAGAGAATAGGGGATCCCATTTTACATGACAAACACTAAAGTGTTTTCTGGCATTCTAATCGAATACGAAAGTGGCCTATGTAGGGAAATTCAACTCATAATAGTGCGCGCCTCTGATTTTTTGGTTTTTTTCTCAAGATTTTTTAGAAGCTTTCAGAACTGAAGGGAAAAGGTAGGACACAACAGTACTCGAGCTGAGGATGGGATCAGCAGCGGGTCTTGTTGATAAATGAAAGTTGTGGAATTTGCAAGGTTTTCAATAATGGGGTCGACAGTCACTGCATCGAGAGCAACGTCATCAAACCAGACAATATTTTGATTTGACAAAGTTAAAAAGGGTATCTGTGGTCAGGAATCAGTGTGGTTCATGTATGATATGCACGAGGAAAAAAAACAAAAACAAGGCAGATTGTAAAAGACCAAGAAAGCAGACAAATAATTTGATTGCGAATTTCTAGTTTAGTATCGAAGGGAGAAGCTGGTACAGAAGCGGAAAAATGCAGTTGAAATTTTCAGGGCATTTATGAGCAAAGCAGTGTGGTTAACAGTGTGAGCAGTGTGGTCAGCAATATGAGCAGAGCAGTGTGAACAGTGTGGGCAGTAGTGAGAGCAGCGAGCAGTGAACAGTGAGCAGTGTGAGAGCAGGGAGCCTTTATGCAGTAGAAGTATCGAACAGCGAGCAAAGAGCAACAAATGCATTCAAACATGACAAAGGAACAAGAAATTTTAGAACATGTGGAGACAAATGATTTAGGACAAGTGAAAATTGCCTTATCCTCCAAAGCTGGGAAGTGGGTTTGGGTCAATGCCAAACAATGTCGAGGCATTTTAAAACGAAGAATAGCGCGTCTAAAATGGGAGAAAACAAGGAAGAAATGGTATAAAAAGAAAAGTACTCAAGCCCTTCGCAAAAAGCACTCAAACAAGTCTCCTCTACAAGCATGTGGCAACAAGAAGTCTAAGGGAAAATTCATTAATGATTCTGCCTTATACAGTCCCACATCCAAACCTCTCACCTGGTCATCTGATCTTTATGTGAAAGACTTGTTAAATGCAAAACAAAGGTTGGAGGTTTTAGAAGCTAAAGGGTAGGAAAGAGATCATAAAATTCATATACTAACATCTGAGAACAAGGCTTTAGTAGAAAGCGGTAGAGTTTTAAAAGAACAAGTGGCATTGCTACAGGAAGCTCTCCTGATATGGAAAACAGAATGGAAATGCATGAAGGCGGATGTGCAAAACATAAAGAAATCTATAGTGGAAAGTATAGAGGTGGTGAATGTGAAATCATCCCAGGATAAAGGGAAAATGATTGCCCAAATAAACAACCATGAAGAGAACGCAAGAGAAGAAACGAAAGGAGATTCCACCAAAGTTTCCAAAACTTGGGCTCAAGTTATTAGCAATTCTGCTAATAAGGAAGGAGAAACAATTATTCATGTTGACAACATGCAAGATAGTGAAGGCAAGGAAAGACAAAATAGGGCAGCAAACATAATTATTAAATGGGTGAAAGACTATGGGAAAAATGAATGTACTCTTGACCTTGCAAGAGACTTCTTGAAAGACAAGTTGATATGGAAAGCACAAATATGCCAGGCATGGAGGGTGGGTAAGTTTAATGAGGAGAGAGCCAGGCCAATAAAAGTCATTATTCCTAGCTTGTGTGATAAATATATCATTCTAAGCAAGAAACATCTTCTGAGGGGTTCTCATTTTTTCCTAGAAGAAGATTTAACTATAAAACAACAGGAGGAAAGAAGGGAGGAAATTTGAAAGGTTAGGGCAGCAAGAGATGAAGGAAAGAGAGCTTGGATTTATAAAGGCAAAGGTGTGATAGCACAATTTGGACCTCCTTCCATAACATAGCAGCAAGATGGTAATAAAGAAGAGGCAACAAACTCTTCAACAGGAAATCAGAAAGCAAGGTCAGTATGGGAAAGCAGGGACAAAGGCCGAAATGTGAGTCTTGCATGTTAAAATAAATAGCAATCAAGTCATACCCAGGTTTCCTTAAGATTAGTTTGTTGGAATTGCAAAGGTTACCCATGGAGACGAGGACCTGGGTTAGGGCCTATTGCAGAAGATAGAGACATAATTTGCCTCATAGAAACACATGAGCATGAAGGGTGCAAGACACCTTTGTTTGAAGGATACTGGAAGATGGCAGTGTGGAACAAGGCAGCAGGTAATGGTAAAGGGCATGGGGGTATAATGGTTTTAGTAAGGGAGAAAGAAGGTCGTCTCATTCAGTTAGAAAAAGAAGACTCAAATAAGCAATTCATTTGGTTTAAAATATCAGAAAATGGAAACCACATCAAAATTGCAGCATGCTATTTTGCGGCGCATGTTTCAAAAATCTACAAAGGTAGAGGGCTTGACCACAAAGATCCATTTTCAGCCTTAAAAGCGGATATTGCACCATATTTGCAACTAGGTGAAGTCCTTATAGTGAGTGATTTCAATGCTAGGACTGTAAGTGAGCAAGATAGCATTCTTTGTTGTAAAGATGATTGTACCTATTTGGCTTACAGAAGAAAGTAATAATCAGTGGGAAAGAATTTCAGAGGACAAGGGCTACAATCTCTTTGGTGAACAATTTCTTACTCTACATGGGGCCTTTGATTTACTCATTTCTAATGGCTTGACTAGATGGGCAAAGTCTGGTAATTTCACTTGCAATACTTACAATGGAGCAAGTGTGGTAGATTATGTAATTTGCTCGCATGGTTTGTGTGAGAAAATGGAAGAAGTTTTGATTGGAGATCAGCTGTGGGATTTTAAATTAGATCACAAGCCAATTTATTTATGTTTCTCTTGGATAGGAGAGAAAAAATTAGAGTAAAAAATTCAGCATGTCCAACAAAATATCCCATAGGGCAGAATTCTTTTGGCCCCAGAAAATTGTAATACCTTCAAAATGACGCTAGAGAGGCTCTTCAAGAAGGAGAAAATCACAATTCACAACCTTCACAATCATGAATTAACACATTTAATTCAATGCACACTTGCAAAGTGCAAAAGAGAAAAAATTAAGAAGTCTGAAACAAATTGCTTTCCGATTAATGCTTGGTTTGATGAGGAATGCAAAAGGCAAGGAGAATGTGGAAAGACTCATACAAGGATAACATAAAGCTCAAAGCTTACAAGCAGTTATTAAGCAAGAAAAAGGCCAATTTCATGGTTTCAAGGAGGGAAGAACTAATCTTCCTTGGGAAAAATAATCCCAAATTATTTTGGAAGAAGCTCCAACCGAAAAAGATACAAATTGGAAATAATATTACAGCTTGTAAATGGTTTGACTATGCAAGACAACTCTATGAGTAGGTTCCCAAGGTTGACCCTCACCCCCTTGGTCAATGCTAATACTGAACTCTTCATGATACAAGAGGTAGAGATGGGTACCAAGAAGTTGGGTGTTGGAAAAGAAAAAGACTTAGCTGAACTCCAAGCAAAATATCTAAAGTGGGGCTCAAAATTCTTGCACCTCACATTACAAAAATCTTCAACAACATCATACAACAAGGGCTCCCCACAGATTGGACAACTAGTCTAGAAATACCTCTTTTCAAGGGAGGTGACGTCAGTAATCCATCCAATTATAGGACCATCATGATAAACCCTTTGTTTGCAAAGATATTTAGAAGCATGCTAGAAAACAAAATTAGCCAGTGCGCAGAAGAAAGAGATAAGTGTGCTAAAGGGAAAGCAGGTTTTAGACCTAAACATTCCACAGTTGATCATTGTATAACTTTAAGCACATCATTGAAAAAGTTTGGGAGAAAAAGGAAGAAGTGTTTTGTTGCTTTGTTGATTTCAGAAAAGAATTTGACTCGGTTCCTAGGGATAAGCTTTGGCACAGAATGGAAGAACTTGGGGTTCCTAAACATTTGAGAACAATTGTGCATAGGCTGTATGAAGAGGTGAAAGTTAAAATTAGAACTTCAGTAGGCATTTATGAAAGTTTTAGAAGCAATATTGGGGTCAAGCAAGGTTGCCCACTGTTTCCTACCCTTTTTGGTTTATATATCGACAAGGTTGAGGAGTGGTTAAATTCGCAAAGGGGTGATGGTATCTATTTGGGCAAGTTTGTTATAAGACTTCTTTTGTATGCAAATGACCTTATTCTGATTGCTAAATCGGCTCTTAGTTTGAAAGAGCACTTACTATCCCTTGAGAATTTTTGTAGAAGTGTGGAGATGAAAGTCAATATCATCAAAATGAAAGTAGTTCTCTTCTCTAAGAAAAGAAAACATAACCAGCATAAGTTCTACTTTGAAGGCAACATTGTGGAAGAAGTTGCAGGTTACAAATACCTCGAAATTGACTTCAACAAAAATCTAAGCTGCAATGGTTGTAGAAAGAAAAGAACTTTGAGGGGTTGGAAAGCATTTTATGCTTTTCAAAATAGGTGTAGAGAGGCAAAGTTATGGGACTGGAAAACCACTCAAACTCTTTTTGGGCTTCTAATGATTCCGATGATTCTCTATGTTTGTGAACTGTGGGCTAGTAGTACATCCAACATGCAGTGGAGACAAATTGAGAAAATTCAGAAGCGTTTGATTACAAACAAATTTAAGATTAAAAGTGCAGTTCCTTATAATATCTTGTTAACTGAAACAGGGACTGCTCCTATTGAAGCAATTTCTATGGTGAGAGTCATAAGGTATTTAAAAAAATTTGAGCAAATGGAAGATGGTAGATGGCCTAAGGTTGTCTTTAATGACAGATTGTGCAAAATAAAAAAACTTGGATGCAGCAAAATAACAAATGGTTTAGTAAATGGGGTATTTGCTTGAACACGTATCCCATAAATAGCAAAGAGATAAAAGATTTTGTTATGGAAAAGTTACAAAAATGTACTTGGGATAAGGAGCTAGGAAGAAAGAAAAATTACTATATTGAAGTGTTTAATCCCACTCATAGTCATCAAACAAAAGCATACATAGAGGCCAATATCTCTTAGAGAGCCAAAATTCTTATTGCCCAGTTAAGGACTAATTCTCATCAACTCCATTGTGAAACAAGGCATTGGAAAAGGCCAAAGGAAGTGTGGGAGGAAAGAGTACACTTTTTTTGTTCTTCCAGGAAAAGTGGAAACAGAAAAACATTTCATTTATAATGTGAGGCCTTCAAAGACAACACGGAAAGTTATGCAGATATGCTGGAAACTAGCTCTTGGGATAATCTATTTAGTGAGGGTTGTTTCGAGAAGTTGAGAGCATTTCTTTTGAAGATTCATAGAAAAAGGAACGAATACATCAAGAAGATGAAGAAGCAATCTGTCCCATAGGCTATCTTTAGCCCCGTGGACATTAAAATAAATTTTCTTCTTCTTTCTTCTATAAATGAATGTTATAAATAATAATGAGGAACTTATCATGGATGAACTTATTAGAATTGGAATAATATCAAATCCATAAGAAATTGGTGGGCGAGAGCCACTTGGCATGAATATAATTTTTTTAATTTATTAAAAGTCAATGAAACCTAATAAACTCTTTAATACACTATAGTTGTTGATAAGCATTAAGACTAAGCATATGTTGAGCATATACCCTTGAGAATCAATCTAGGCCCTTAATTAAAAAACATGAAAAAAATGTCAACATATCCTCATCCACCTTAAGTTGAAATAAGAAGCTTTCGGTAAACATAAGATGTCATTATAGACACCTCAAGAATTTATGGAAACAAGTTACTAGTCATAGGCACTGACATCAAATAATGATAAAAACCTCTCACACACCTTAAGTTGAAATAAGAAACTTTCGACAAACATAAAATGTCATTATAAAAACTTCAAAAATCTATGAAAACAAGTTACTCATTATAAGAACCGACATCAAATAATGATAGAAACCTCTCACACATGGAGACAAAAATTTAGACAACAAGCCTTGAAGAAAAAGTGTTATTCAATAGTCTCACATTGAAAAAACCAACAAAAACAATGGAACGCTACTCATAAATTTAAGTAGCAACTTAATAGTAATTTTATTTTATTTTATTGTATTTGTTTTAACCATTTTGTAACTTATAAATTGATTTATTTTTTGAAATTTTTTTATAATGTTTATATTATATAAATTATATAATTAAAATGTAATTTTTTAAAATGTTCTGTAAATTATATAACTAAAATTTAGACAGAAAAAATAAAACAAACAACATGCCAAAAACCTTGGTCGAAGTTTAAATAAAATTAACTTTAAAAAAAATGCAAAAAAAAAAACAAAACATATAAGAGCTAATATGTTGGAAGATTAATCGTTATATACAGATAATCCATTCATGAGCGTTGAAACTTTTTGCTTGAGCTACGAAGTGGCAAGTCTCTTCCCATGTCAATTGAGAAAGTGAAAGCCACTCTCCTGAATGCAAAATTGAAAAAAGTAAAAGCAATTGAAGAAAGTAAAAGCCACTCTCAAGAAATTGAGGACTGGGACAAGATTTAGAATTCGATAATCAAGAAGATGAGAGTAGTTGTAGTGCTATGAATTGATCAAGAAAATAAGAGTAGTTGTAATGCTCTGAATTCATTGAAGTTTAGTTTTTCAGGTCTCTTCGAGCAGGTTGGAGACTCAAGAAATCACTAGTTTGGTCGAGCATGGGGTGATCTCACAAGCTATGGCTCATATGTAAGTGCACAAATCTAGAAAGCATGTCCTAGGTGTGTACTTGACATGGAAAATGTCAAAGAATGTTCTCAAGTAGATAGTAGCAAGTTTACATGCCATGGAATTTTATGTTTTGGCCCTTGATGACAATTCTCACCATGGTATAGACATGGTTGTCAAATATATTGAAGACAAACATGACAACTCTGCTATTTTTTTGCTGCTAACTAGACTACAGTTGGCACTATACTTGGAAAATGGCATTGGCAAAAAATGAGGTGCGAAAAGAATCAATACAATCTATTATAATAAAACAATTCTAGAGAAAACAAGCAAACAATATCAATCCCTAGCCCCCTTTTCTTCACAATGAAACCGATTGGAAATCAGTTAGTTTATACTATAATAAACTAACCTTACAAACATCTTCCATGAAAATCCAAATGGAATAACTGCAAAACAAAACAAGTAGGCTTCAATAGATTATGTATAAATAAAAATACAAGAATTTGGTTAATTTGGCCAAGTTTTCAAAGAGATTTATAAGCACTAGTAGTTGAATCTTTGTATGATATTAGAACATCACCATAATGGGATTAGAGGCTAATGATCTTAGCTTAGATTAAAAATAAGAGCTATATGGAAACCTTAACCATGTTAGTATTACGAGCTATATGGAAATCTTGACCATGTTAGTATTAGTCCTTGTAGCAAAGCTAATGATACCACTTTCGCATTTATTGAAGTAATGGTGTTTGCTCTTCAGTTAATCATAATGAAACACTTGACCTTTTCTTACTCTTACCTGTATACATGTGTTCATCCCATTGTCCTATAAGGAGATTTATAAGCTTAATACGAGCTGAATATAACTACAAAGTGTATCATGGGTGTAGCTTATCTGTAATTAGTCATGTAACTTCTTACGTGAATAAGGTAACAAGTACCAATTGTATCACTTAAGTAGTATCTCTTACATATTTTCAATTGTCATGGATCAGAACTTGGTTGATTTTACGGTAGGTGGGAGGCATCTTTGGCCAATTCCTCAGGTGTAATCATCCAAGGAAAGAGGGAATTTATGGCATTATGTTGTAAGGGCTCAAACTCTTTCTACTTCGTCTGATAGGAAGAGCTTTGGTTTTGTGCAAGTAGAAGTTTATCATTCAGCTGGTGCTTCGAGGAAAGTATGTCAAATTTTATCTATCATGTTGGGTGTGATGGGTCTTATCCTTGGAACAAGGAGAGTTATAGAGAAATATATCCTAGGATCCTAGATAGCCTTGATAAGAAGCATGATGTTGTTGTATGCTTTGAAGGAAGTTATAAAGAGATTAGAGAATAATCCCTGAAGGGTTTAGGTTTGGGAGATAGGGGTTTCTATAAGAAGGGTATTTCAGTGGAAAATAGTCTTGAAGTACTTCTTCCCAATGAAGAGGCCCATGTTGAGAAGGAATTTCAGTCAAAGACCCTTCTCAAGGAAGCCTGAACAAAAGCCCTTAAGCCTATTATAAAGTCATAGTCTCAATTAAGTAAGGTCAAAAAACGATTTTATGGTTGAAATAGGGGTTTTGTAAGGGAAAAGTATTAGACAAGGACTTACCATCCTCTGTTGGGATCAAATGATCATATTATCCTTTAATTCTAGAGGGGTTGGTAATGACTTCATAAATTGGAAAAGTAAAGTCTGTAATCAAGAATTGTATAAAGTAAGGTTCATACCATGTTAAGGTTATACATTAGCAGGATACAATAATACTTATGATCCAATGCATAGGAATAGTGAAATACACTCTGTACTAATTATGGAAACATAGTCCATGCTAAAAAAACTTGCAAACTTTAAGGGCGATGTTAAGAAAGTATGGTTTTACAAGTAGGAGAAACATGCATAAACATGCAAAGAGTTAAGTAACCTGAAAATGTAGGCATAATCTGTTGTGCGTTCCTGTTTCAAACTCAATTTCTTAACAGAGAATATTTCTTTCAACCCTTAGAGAAACTTACATATGCATTTTATATAGCATAAGAACTAGTAAGCAATAAGAAAATAGTGCCAAAAAATTACCACAAAAAATATGCATGTTAGATTCAATCTTGGAAAATGTCTCATATGGTATTTTCCCAACACCGCAAATCCTCTAAAAGCAATGTTTCCTTACAAATATTTCAAAAACTATGTAGAAAATCAAGTATGGATGGAAAAATATCTAGATCCATCCTTTGGCAAATGGAGGGCAACGTCATTCCCATTGGCATCTCATGCAATTGGGATTCTTAGAATAAGTGAAATACTTGTACTATCCCTACATAATCAGTGGTACTTGGAATATGATGATTATCACAACATGAACCACAGGGTAAGGGTAATCAAGCTTACTTACCTAATCTCTCCATAACCATAGCTTATTGATTATGTCTATACTTACTAGTCACTAAGATTAAGTAAGCCACAAGTAAGATATTGTATATATGTAATTGAAGATCACCTATCAAGGTTGTACTCATCTTCTACAATGGTAACAACTCCTCTCCGGTAAAGGTAATGGTTTGTATAATCTTACAAGATCATGTAGAATAACTGCTTAGTTAGAGTCATAGCGTTCATTGTTCACTACTTAGTTACAGTCCAAGAAATACAACATGGAAGCTCTTCTTTCTATCAAATTGAAACCTCTACTAGTCCGTAATGATATTGATTTGATTAGGTAAAGTAAGTAACACTTGTTTATCTATAAATACTTACTATTGGTTCCATTGATATGGTTTACATTATACTCAATACTCTATCTATATTATTCCCATGGTTAATAAGTACTACCTATATTAGTGAACACTAGTTAGAATAGAGAAGCTTTGATTATGTGAATTCAACACATTGGATAGTAAATGATATGTTTAAATAAAGATTACAAGGATTAACAACTTTGAATAAACAATATTAGTACTAAGAAACTTAGATATGATGAAGTTGGTAATCAAGCTATCAATATAATGACCTCAGTATAAGTAATACATACCTTACATAGGTAACCCTAGTCATATATGTTACAATGGTGAGACTAATTACTACTCTTCTGTATAAATATACATAAGCTTATATCTGTAATAAAGTAGAATCAATCATAATATAGTAGAATCCATAACAAGTTGTAACGGTGTTCATTACTGGCATAGTTGGAGTGAATGAATCCCATTAATGTGGTAATTGTTGTAAAAATGAACCTGATCCAAGCATAATCGTAACCAATACTTCACCTTTATTGATAAGGGAACATGGAGTACTTATCTATATGGATAAATTTAAGCTATAGGTCTATAAAGGTAACAATACTCGGTAAATAGTTCTTATATATTTATTTATAATATGGCGCTTAATAGTTATGATCAAATCCCATATGCGTAATCACTAATCACTAGTGTTAGCAACATGATATGGAGCTATATTTGTCATTCTCATTGATTTTTCATTTCGGCATCCAATTTTGTGCCATCCGGTTGAGAACCTCTTAGTGGTTGCCTTTAAAGTCAACTTCGCCTTCTCTAGAAGTAGGGGGGGGTCACCTCAACACGACACCATAGTAGATAAATATCTGTCTGAGTCAATGCATTAACATTTAGGTGCAATCCACTATTATGCTTGGATCCATCACTCATGATTTAGAACGCTAGTCCAAACATAATGCTATCTCGTTTTTATACCAAAGCTCAAATGAATGTAATTCTTATTTTTGAACCCTCGAGCTTGATTTTACTCTCATTTCATGCATGGAAAGCACTGTAATGGGAAGCATGTGGTATCTCGACAGTGGTGCCTCGTTCCATAAGACAAGGAATATAGATCTCTTCAGTGACTTAGAGGAGAAAGACCTCAAGCAAAACATAGAGTTTGGAGATGATGGGAGGTATAGTGCAACTGGTATCAATACAATTACTTTTCAGAGGGAGTCTGGCTCCCCTCTCAGACTCACAATGTGTTGTTTGTTCCAAGACTAAAGAAAAATCTTGTTTCTGTTGTGGTACTGGAACCATGGCTACAATGTGGTATTTAGAAAAGGGAAGGTTTTCCTTAGACACTTCGCCACGAGAAAAGTGAAACTGATCGGTGTGCAAGTCAAGAACCTATATGAACTTGAGGTACAAGATGCATGAAAATCCTTGAGGAGCAAAGAAATGGTTAGAGATTTGGTGGTTGAGAGGGAGCATGAATTACCTCTCAACATGTAGCCTCAGAAATAGCCTAAGCACTTTGTGGAGTAGCCACAAATGGAGAAGCAGAGAGGAGGTCGAGTGGAGACATCCACTCAAGAAGAGACCTCCAATAGGGGGGAATTTCGAGCCATGTGGGTAGAGGGAGCACATGCAGCCTACCTCCAGTTGAGAGGTGGGGAATTGTGAAGCAATAGTCTCAAGAGTGTAGAAATTTGGGCAGGGTCCATTGAGGTGTTTTTTGTCCATGGATCATTACCTTGCTACAGGGGCTCACAATATTCAATAGCAGGAGGATCAATATCAGTCAGATACTGAGGAGTTCAAAGCAGTGTTGACAACAGAGCAGAAGGCTCAGTAGAAGAGTCAACAATAGCACAATTTTTCCCAGTAGACAGTTGGAGACATAGTTGATTTAGTTGGTTTTTTTTGGATTCCTTTTAGTTTTAGATATTGCAGTAGCAACAACAATAGTGAAAAGAGTTGAATGTAGTACATTCCAAAGGAGCTAGATGTAACACCATGGGTTAAAATTTCATGTAATAAAAGTTAATAAAGGAAAAATAATACCACGGGAAAGGGACACTTATTCCAAGATGAATGTTGGGAAAAATATCTTAGTGGCCATCACTTTTTGTTTTTTATGGCTAAGGGGAAATTTGCAAAGGCAATGGCTAAGGCTTTGGAAAGGAAAAAAATATTTTTGGCATGTTATTTATGAAAATAATGGAAATTAGGAGAAAATGAAGGTGAAAGGTCACAGGTTGCATATGAGGAGGAAAATGAAGGAAAATAATGGAAAATTGAATAAAATAAAATCATCAATATTAAAAACGATTATGAGGATAAGTTCACGACTTTTTTTTTTCAGTTTAGTGTTAGAATTTGTCTCAAAGAGGAGAAAGAACCAAGAGGAGAAAGAAAGTAAGAAACCACGGAAAGGAAAGGAAAAGAAAGGAAAGGATATGAAAAGTAAGGAAAGCAAAGGAGGCAAGGATCAAGCAACTTTAGTGGAAATACTTGCAGGTAATATATTGTATGTGCGATTTCCTGGCTGGTTTTGACATGCATGGTATGTGCATATTGGTATATGGTTATTTTGTTGTCACTGGCATGGATTTCACTGGGATTCGACTGTGGATTTTAGCCTAGCCTTTCCATTTCCAGATAGCCATGGTGTGATTGGATTGTTCTCGGTTTGAGATTTGGATTGTGGATGGTTTTGGAATCTGGTATGAGGTGGTCTCAGGAAAATTCCTAAAGTCCTAGGAATCCTTTGACCGGTAATGGCAAGATACATGTAAAGCCTGAGGGTGTAGACAGGAAAATTCCTCAAGGATGGTGATCTCAGCACCAGTTTAGGTGTGATCATGGTATGGAGAGGGTGGAGGTGGTTTAACCTATGGATTCCCTTGGTTGTCTTTGGATTGGTTTATACCATGAGATCCCACATTCATGCTTGGAAGATGGCACGGGGATGATTGGCTAAATAGACTTTTGGCTCAGCCAATCTATGGTTGGGTGGAACGTGGAAGTCATGAACTTGGTCGGTATTTTCCTATGTTTAATAAAAGTAAAGTTTCTCTTTGTTTTGGTAGTTAAATGTACTAGTTATTATGTGGCTTTAATGGTTGTTCCCTTATTGTTATTTACCTAATTATATGTTGGTTATAAGCATGGTTATATGATAGTTCTCAATCATAGATCTATTCATGTCTTTACTTGTAACTAAATAAATAATGAATGAAAGACTTAATTGATGATATGATAGTTAATGTGAGAAGGTAGAGACCATTCTTGTTAAACCTCAGTTAAGTTTTCAGTCCCTTATGTTCAAACTTGCATTCATGACTTGTAGGTTGCATATCTACCAAGTGTTTGACAAAATGTCAGTCCCGGTTGGAGATGGCCTGGTCAAGTCCTGGTACCAGTTTTGGTTTGTAAGCATTGTCTTCATGTATTTTATGAGTTCTAGATGTTTCATGGATTTGCTGGCAGAGGCTTAGCCCCAACCCTAGAAAGTAGCCTTAATTCTCGCAGTCGTTGGCACAACATTGACAAAAAAAGGCCACAGTCGCACTGATGCATGCCTATGGGAGCATCTGGTAACCCATAGTCACATGGAAGCCTTGAAAAGGGAGTGAGTGAGGCTCAAGAGCAGGGAAAAAGTGAGTTGTCTCATGGGTTGGACACCTGGAGGGGTTGGGTTACTCCTGGAGGTCCTGTGGCACCTAAGGGAGGTTTGTAAGATCTTGTTTTGTCAAATCCATTTCCTTAAGGTCACATAGGAGGTTGAGTCATATCATAGTAACCCCTCATCTCATGTTTACCCTAGGTAAGCCGATGAAGGTGGGTAGATGTGAGAGGAGGTGGTTACAGGGTGATATCAGAGGATGGTTCAAATATTTGGACCAAATGGCTTGAATGCATGTTGTTATGCATTCATTGTCATGGTTAAGGTTGTCATGCATGAGGTTATGGTATGAAGGATATGTCATTATGATGTTATTGGTATGTTATGAGGCTGACATTTTTCCGAGATAGAGCAGGAGATACAGATCATTAGAGCAAGGTTGCAACATTATAATTTGGGGTAAGATCCGATCGTCATACATGTATTGTATGTTTGACATGAAGGTATGTTGGTTAATGGTTTTTATATGTATTAGGGTTATTTACATGTTTTTCATTCTATCGTTGCTATGGTTACCTGCATGATGGATGCTAGTTGATCAATATGGTCATATGCATATGCATCAGATAGTCATGAAGGATAGTAACTTCTCGTTATATGCATTGTCGTATTATGAATCATGGTTATGATCATTGTACTTAGGATCTTGATGTTATATGTATAATGTTAATTTCAATTGGCCTATACGGATGGTTATGGTTACGACATTTAGGTATGAGTCGATACGCTTGTGATATTGTGTCATAATAATTTAGATTGGCCGTGCATATGTGATCTTATGCATGAATGATAATTGTTATGATTTTATAAACATGTTAACTAGTTACTGTTATGGATATCATGACCTTAATTATGTTTGGGTTGATATGTTGTGAAGTTATATCATGCTAATCTAAATTGATTATGCAGACAAGATAGCCTCCCTTGAGATACATTGAGGTATGAGTTTGATTATGTTGTCTATTTGGTGTTTGAGTGTTTGATTTGTTGCCTATTTGATCTGAGTTTGTATTTATATGATTGCATGAATGAATGATATTTTTTGAGATGTTTTCACTAATACATATGTGATGAGAACAACTAATATGTACTTGAGTGTAAGTAGGTGATAGTTGTAGCATTATTATCACTGATGAATGTGAGTTGATTGTTGATTATGACATGGTTGTTAGACTTGGTAAAGGTTGATTTCAAATGAATAAATATGATGTCTTGATCTTTGGAACATGTGGCTGACATGTGTGTTCAATTACCAGGCAACGTGCTTGGCACAACAAGGTAAGATAGCTGATATATTGGTATATTGATTTATACACTAGCAGTTATGTGTTTATGGCAGTATGATACAGGGAATTGCATGACAAAGAGTCTGCCATGAAATCTTGGAGAAGGCTCAGGTTGAGCTTTCCCTTGGAAGCATTGGGAACCCATGGGGATTGAGTCGTGGTGTTTGTTGCTAGATTTGTGCTTTTGGTCATTGTGATTTGTTTGCATTTGACTTGCAGTTTTGATTATGTCTGGTGCATGGTCATGCCACTTTGTTTGTGGTGTCGTATTGATATTGGTTTTCTTGGTCTTATTCTTCTTTGTTTCTTGTTATTTCCTTCTATGTGTGAGGGTCTTGGGAATTGGTTGGGAAAGAAGGAAGTTGATGGAGCTCAGGGAGAGTTGTGTGGTATCTGATAGGTAATGTAAGACCTGGATGAAGATCGTGCATGTTTAAGGGAAGTTGAAGGCAAGAGTATGACAGTCGGTTGGATTGGTGGGGTCCATTGAGGTAAATGGAAAGTGGCAGGACAGTCATGAGAAAGGTAACATGAAATGTAAGGTAAATAGATTTGAGGTGTCAAATGCCTTGGCTATGTTGGGAACTATTGTTCTTAATGTTGTGCATGTGTTGTACGAGTAAAGGGAGTTCTCTTAACCTAGACCTTATGATATCTAGTAATTATGTGGTGATTGTGATTATGCTAATGTCTATATATGTATGTATGTATGTATGTATGTATGTATGTATGTCGTTGTCTGACATGATCGTCAGGGATCATGATTGATTTATGCTAATGCTTATATATATGTATGTATGTATGTATGTATGTCGTTGTCTGACATGATCGTCAAGGATCATGATTGATTTATGCTAATGCTTATATATATGTATGTATGTATGACATTTTTTTGATAGGGTCGCCAGAGGTCATGATTGTTTTATGTTGATGTTTATATGTGTATATATATGTATGTACGTTGTTGTCTGGCAGGGTCATCAAGGATCATTCTTGTGGATGAATGATTGTTTATGCAAGTGAATGGCATGAAGAGGTTCCTTGTTTATAAGGAATCAAGTGGGAAGAGTAGCCTTGACATATATATGAGGTTAGTGTCATGTGGATATGATTTGGTATTATGTGCTTGTATTATCCCTATGATTATGTTATGGACAGTTAATGCTGAGGGATACATCATCGGAATGAAAGGAGTGTGATTTGTGGCATGCTGGGACAAACATGGATAATACACTAAAAGCAAGGTTGATTGGTGAGAATAGTGTAGTCTTAAGATGTGTAGTATTGGTATTGTGTACATATACCATATGCAGTAGTGTGTACATATTATGTTGTGTGCATGTTGCGTATATGATGTTGTGTGCATCTTGCATATATAGTGTTGCATACATGATTGCATATGCAGGACTGGGTACCGATGGTGCTAAGTACATGTCATATATGTAGTGTTATGCATACATGGTGCTATGTACATGTTGTGAATGTGGTGCTATGTACATTTAGTGCACTGTACATTATGTATATGCAGTGTTATGTACATATGGTGCAATGTACATGTTGTACATGCGGTGTTGTGTACATATGGTGTGGTGGGCATGATTTTACATGTAGTGTTATGTGCATGTGGTGTTGTGTATATGTTGTGCAGATGGTGTGGTGTACATGTGGTGCTATGTACACATCATACACTTGGTGTTGTGTACACGTTGTGCAGGTGGTGTAGTGTGCATGTGATGTTGTGCACACATGGTGCAGGTGGTGTAGTGGACATGTGGTGTTGTGTACACATTGTGTGGGTGGAACTATGTACAGGTGGTACTATGTACATGTTGTAAATGTGGTATTGTGTACACGTCGTACATGTTGTGTTGTGTATATTTGGTCTAGTGTTACGGGTATTGTGTAGTGGTTGTATCACGACATGTGTCTTCATGGTATTGTATGGTGTCTACGTATATGTGTTGTGACAGTACATCAGGTGTAGGTGTATGTGTTGTGTCATATATTGTGTATCTGTATATGTTGTACAATGTGATGGGATAGAGAGGTATTGGATTATCTCAGCACTTGTTTTGTTATTGAGGGTTGAGGCAGTTTAGTCTCTAGATGCCCTTGTTGTTTCCATTGAGGTTTGAGACATTCTAGTCTCAGGATACCCTTGTGCTAGAGGTTGAGCAGGTTTAGTCTCGGGATACCCTTGTTGCTGATATTGAGGGAGGAGTCAGTTTAGTCTTCAGATTCCATTGTTGCTTGAAGGCACTGGGTGCTTGCCAGGTTTGGCAATTGATTCAGTGTGTATAAAAGGACAAAGAAAAAAGGTAGAAGTAAAGAATCATTGAAATATAAGTATCAGTATTTTATTTAGTTTTAATTATACATGTGATCTATAATTATGATTTATGATGGCTACATGTGATATAGGATTTGATTTATGATGGTTTTTATTCAAGCTAAGAAAATGAGATATGTTTATACATGATGATTTGGTTAGAGAGCCAATTTGACTTGTTGAGATAGGAAGTAGACAAAATTTCAAGTGTACCTTATTGAAGAGCTACCATTGAGGTATGATTTGAATTAGTTTCAATTCATTTTAGTCTAATAGAAATTATGTGCTTGGTATAGGAAGTAGGGTAATGCTCAGTTTGGGTGGTTTAAATTGTCTGCAAAAATTAGCAGCAAGAGCAAAAAAGAATTTGAATAGGGTTCAATATGTTGGTAAAGCACTTCAAGAGCAAGGCCACTGTGGGACACTGGTACCCAATAGTGTCCATTGATTTCCATGAGCATGGTATGATCAGTATGATGGTTTTGAGGAAAGGATATGCCTTGGTTTTTGGACCTTCTGATGCGAGGAAATATTGCCAAGGGATGGGTCGTCCGAGATGGGGGATGCTAGGGAACTTGGAAGGTGAGTCACTGCACGGAAGGGGGTGGCCGGATTTCCCGAGGGACTGTGTAGCAGAGAAGGGAAGGTCAGGGATGGAATTTTTTTAGTCATTAACATTTCCAGATGGAATCATATGCACATTGGTAGTGTGCCATACAAAAATGAGTAGATAACTGTTCACTGAGAGGACAAGTGGCATAGGATCGTAGCATTGTACATTGAATGCAGGTTGAATTTGTCAGTGGATTTTGGAACTCCTTGGAAGGAGGTGAATCTTGGTATTACTTTGAGGGTGTAGGTGTGAGCCTCTAGACTCCCTTGTTGTGGATGCATGCATCATATCCTTTTATTTGTTGGTTGAGAAAATGTGCATATGTGTATATTATTGTAAATATTGTATTGAGATGGATTTATAAAGCTCCATAAACAGTATGTGTATTTTCTAGTTGAAGCTAATGTGCATAAGTATAAGTGGTTATTATTGTCAATACCACAATGATTTGTGTTATAAAGCTCCAATAAGCGGTATGGTTTTAATGTTGTCATGTTTATCATGATGGTTTTTCTTTTGAGCAAGATGTTATTGTAAATACTGCAACGAGTTGGGTTATAAAGCTCCATAGGCAGCATGTTTCTGTTTTTCAGCGTTTTGTTAGGTATAAGTGTGGTTTAACATCGATGACGGTGTTCCCCTAAGGGGAAGGGGTTGTAACAACCCCATGTTAAAATTTCATGTAATAAAAGTTAATAAAGAAAAAATAAGACCGTGGGAAAGGGACACTTATCCAAGTTGAATGTTGGGAAAAATATCTTAGTGGGCATCACTTTTTTTGTTTTATGGCTAAGGGGAAATTGGAAAAGGCAATGATTAAGGCTTTGGAAAAGGAGAAAAGGTATTTCGACGCATTGTTTGTGAAAATAATGGAAATTAGAAGAAAATGAAGGTCAAAGGTCAAAAGTTGCATGTGAGGAGGAAATTGAAGGAAAATAATGAAAAAATGAAGAAAATAGAGGCATCAACGATAAAAAGGATTCTAAGGATCAGTTCACGGTCTTTTGTCATTTTAGTGTTAGAATTTGTCTCGAAGAGGGGAAAACACAAAATTGAGAAAGAAAGTAAGCAAGCAAGGAAATCAAAGGAAGGTAAGGATCAAGCAACTTCAGCAGGAATAATTGCAGGTAACAGATTGCATGTGTGATTTCGTCGTTGCTTTCGATATGCATGGTATGTTCATGTTGGTATATAGTTATTTTGTTGTCATTGGCATGGATTTTGTCGGGATCTAACAATGGATTTTAGCCTACCCTTGCCATTTCTAGATAGCCACGGTGTGATGGGATTGTTCTCGGTTTGAGCTTTGGATTCTCGGATGGTTTCAGAATCCAAGGTAAGGTGGTCTTAGGAAATTTCCCAAAGGCAAGGGAATTCGTTCACTAGTAATGGCGGGATACTCGGTAAAGCCTAAGGGTGGAGACAGGAAAACTCCTCAAGGATGGTGAAAAAATTCTTAGGCATCCAACCTTGGTTCGATTTTGTGATCTTGACACCGATTTAGGTGTGATCGTGGTATGGAGAGGGTGGAGGGGGTTTAACATATGGATTCCCTTGTGATTGTCTTTGGATTGGTTTATCCCATGAGATCCCATGTTCATGATTGGAATATGGCACAAGGGTGATTGGCTGAAGAGAGATTTGGCTGAACCAATCTATGGTCAGGTGGAACGTGGAAGTCACAAACCTAGTCGGTATTTGTCTATATTTAATAAAAACTAAGTTTATCTTGCTTTTGGTAAGGAAATGTACTGGTTATTATGTGGTTTTAATAGTTGTTCCCTTATTTTTATTTATCTGATTATATGTTGGTTATAAGCATGGTTATATGACAATTCTCAATCATGGCTCTATTCATATTTTTACTTGTAACTGAATAAATAATGAATGCAAGACCTAATTGAGGATACAATAGCTAATGTGAGAACATAGAGACCCTTCTTATTAAACCTCAGTTAACTTTTCAGTCCCTTATGTTCGGACTTATATTCATGACCTGTACGTTGCATATTTACAAAGTGTTTGAAAAAATGTCAGTCCTGGATAGGGATGGTCAGGTCAAGTCCTAGTACCAGTTTTGGTTTGTAAGCATTGTATTCATGTCTTTTATTATTTCGGAAGTTTCATGGATTTATGGGCAGAGGCTTAGCCCTGACCCTGGAAAGTAGCCTTAATTTTCACAGTTGCTGGCACAACACTGACACAAAAATGTCAGAGTCGCATTGATGCATGCCTACGGGAGTGACTGGGAACCCACAGTCACATTGAGGCCTTGGCAAGGGACAAACTGGGGCTCAAAGTCAGGGTAAAAGTGATTGTCTCAAGGGTTGGACACCTGGATGGGTTGAGTTACTACTGGAGGTCTTGTGGCACCTGAGGGAGGTCTATAAGGTCATGTTTTGTTGACTCCATTTCCTTAATATCATATAGGAGGTTGATTCATATCATAGTAGCCCGTCATCTCATGTTTACCTCGGATAAGCCAGTAAAAGTGGGTAAATGTGAGAGGAGGCAGATACACTAGATCGAGGTAGATGTGAATCCCTTTCTTGTTGAGAGGGAGTATTAAAAATTGCAAGGACAAATGTTGAAAATGGCATCAAGAAAAAATCTAATTTATTTTTTTCCTTGAATTAAATTAGGAGTAAAATTGTAATTCCACATCACATGACAACTTGTATTACTTAACTAAGTTAATTTGACTTAGTTGGCTCAGTTAGTTTGAGTTGAGGGTCTAACTTGAGTCATGTAGAGTGTCTCTTACATTATAGGAACCCTGGTTGACTTTATTTTGATTTGTAATCAATTAATTCAGTTTAACTAAGTTAAAGTTAGTGAAACTAGTTCCAATTGTTGGAGGAACTAGTGGGAGGTCTAGTAGTGTGGTGTTGCATACAATGATCATCCACCTAACTGATGATTCACTCATAAATAACTGATGCATGTCAGATCTGAGAGTTACCCAATTGAGATAGGAGTTCAGGGGCGGTGTATTATCAGTTGTATAATCATCTGAATTATACATGTGGTGCATGCAGTCAGAAGAAGGCCTATGATGCATTGTGCAATTCATTTGAGGAATTTCCCTAATTAGTAGGGGGTTAACTCCCAAGGAAACAACACAAGGAAATAGGGACTTGGGCAAGCAGAAAATTGGTTAAGTATTGGTCTGGTCTTGTCTAGGAAGCTGTAAGACAAATAGAGATAGTGTAGAGGTTGTTCGGGCTTGAGCAAAGCATTATAATCTTCTCATATTTTCTCACTAATGAAATATACAGATAATAGGGGTTTTTAGCTGTGGCTTTCCCTAGAAAATTATTGTGTAATGTGTTGTTTGAATTATTTCTCTTGTATTCTTCGTGATTTCACGATCGTTTAATTGTTTCCGCTAAGGAGTAGAGTAGATTCAAGTCTATTATTTTAGTAAATTACAATTAGCAGTTTGAATATACAAGGAATTTCTACATGATGTACTGTGATGCGACTGTAGCTGCATTTTCTGCAGGGGATTTCATGTTCTATGTTGATCATGGAGCAGGGTTGGAATTTGATGGGAAAAATGCCCATCATAGGCCATTTTGGCCAATAAATATGTTTGAAAATAGTACATTACCGTCTGTTCAACATGTATTGAACTTTAGAAAATGTTTTTTTTACAGTTCATTTCTTTTCAAAAACGTCATTAATACCCTCCTACATAGCCATTGATTCATCGAGATTTTCCTAGAGCTACCCAAGTCCCACTCAGGGTCACTAAGGGTCACGCTCCGACACCCTCCACAGTCCTCTAGTCCACTGTTCTGACTTTCACATGCTCCCAATATTTAATGTAACTAAAGATATCCACCAATATAATTTCAATTCCACCACATCCCAGTCATGGAGCATCTACTAGTCAATATTTTGATGGAAACATCAAAACAGAAGGGGCCGTGGGGTAATGCTAACGCTAGCTGATCCAGGATACTTTCGCTTATAGATGTATGAAAAGAATCACATGCAAAATTGTAGCTTAACACAGAAATGTAATGTGCACACAGGAAAAGAAGAAGAAAGCATATAAAAGGCACACAAAGAAGACACCAAGACTTGATAATGGAGTTCGTCCAATTTGGACTACGTCTCCAGGCCCAACTCAAACAATGTGGAGGCCTTTATATTAAATGGCATGAAAAGAAGAGAATTACAATCATCAACTACATACAAGAGGCTTATACCTCCATTCTGAAAGATGGCTGTGAAATGGAGACCTCAGATGGAGAAGTGGGCAGCATCAAAGCGTCTGTGGCACTAAAAGGGGCTAAAAATATCTACAAATTGTCCAAAACAGACGAAATGAAATATCGGCCTCCTGCCAAATGAAACAACGTGCTGCAAATTCCTCTCCCTGTGCATTTCCAACCATTGTTCTTTTATAATGGGTCTTTCGGACAAATCCCACTTAAATTGGGGTTGTCTTGGTTCAAAATGGAGGTCGGTGGAGTAGAAGGATCGGCAGGCACAACCGACCCTTAAAATAGCCTCTTTATCATTGAAGAGATAAATCCCAAGAAATCCAAAAAAAAAACACTAAAATCCGACAAAAACCCATTTACTCAGGCTTCAAATTTATCCAATCAGGCGTGTATTCCTTATCAGGCTCGAGCCCGACATCGCAATCGGCATATCAGGGTGCAACAGTCCTATTAATCGGGGATGGCTGACCATCGATTGTCGATCGCCGATATCCACGTCGGTCGATCGCATCAGCCTCCCGCTCATATATCAGCCCGGTGTCCTGATCGTTGATAACGATCCCGCCGATCATTTTATCGTTGATCACTCTATATCACCGATCACATCATAAGTTAGCCCTTGCCTATATATCACCAAATTGCTCTCCGGTCGCCGATGTCGATTTAATCAGAGATCGGCGATCGGGGTTTTCTTTGCGCCCTTCTTAAGTCCGCCTCCATGAATCCTTCGATTGTGATTTTTGCCTTTTAAGGCTTAAACCCATTTTTAAAGGAAAAATCCTCATTTTCTTAAGGAACAAAGCAACCTTCTTTTCATGATAACTTCATCATTCGGACTCGGATTGAAGTACCATTCACGTCGTTTGAATCAGGATGACGAGATCTACTCTCTGGTCCTGGGTTGACTTCATTCTGATCACTTTGATTTCTAAGCTTTTCCATGCCATTTTATCTACAAATCCACCTGGATCAATCCTCCCTATTGAGGAGCTTTTAGACTGCCAAAAGCTTTTCATTAGTCAATTGGCAAGTGAAGGAATTGTTCCCTCACCTTCTCTTTCTCCAACCATCTGGCCTTGCTGGGGTGCATTCCCTTGAAACCAACTTGAAGGTATTCTACATCTCCTCATCGTGAATTCCTGGTTCTTCTATCGAGGATGATATCTTCAGGCAACTCATCGAGATATTCTGGTGCAAAATCATCGACTGTACGAATTGTGCCCACCTCATTAGTGTCGATGATCAAAGGTGGTTCATACAGCTTTAGGTTCTCCACATTCACTACTGTGTACATCTGCATATATACCGACAAGTCAAGACGAAAGACATTGTTCCCAATCTTCTCCAAAATGGTGAATGGTCCATACCAAATTGGTCGCAACTTCTTTCCTTCTCCCTTCATCCTGTCTTTGCTGATGTGGAACCACACTTTGTCGTCCACTTGGAATTGATGGTCGACTTGATGTTTATCATGTCAAGCCTTGTAACGGGCTTGACTTTTCTCCAATTACTCTTGCACTACTTGGTGAATCAATTGGATTCGTTGAATGAACTGTTGAGCTTTGTCCCTATCATTATGTCCACTGGAGCCATCGTCCCTTCCAAAGACCATATCGAAAGGGTCCTTTGGTAGGTAACCATTACCAACACATGTCTCGAATGGTGAACACTGCGTAGATGAATGCACTGCTTGGTTGTAGGAATGTTGTACATAGGGGATATGCTCATCTGACAACTTGGGATGTTTCCCACAATAGCCTCGTAATAAGTGTACCATGGTACGGTTTACAACCTCTGTCTATCCATCAGTCTGCGGGTGAAATGCCATGCTTCTTTTCAATTTGGTGTCCATCATCCTCCACAAGATGGTCCAAAACTCTCCAAGAAAGCGAGAGTCCTGATCTGACACAATTGATGTGAGTAATCCAAATTGGACACAAACACGCTGAAAGAAAAGAGAAGCAGCCTGCTCTACAGTAATCTACTTTTTACAAGGCATAAGAATACACATCTTGCTAAAATGGTTAACGACGACATACAAATAGTCGTGACTCTTCCTAGACAAAGGTAAACCTCCTACAAAGTCCATTGACACACTTTCCCATGGACGACTCGGAATAGGGAGTGGTGTGTAGAGCCCCAGTTTTCTATTAGAGGGCTTTGAAATGGAACACATCACACAACCCTGTACATAGCGAGTCACAATGTTTTTCATATGAGGCCAAAAGCAAAATCTTTGTACATGACATAAAGTCTTTTTGACACCAAAGTTTCTAGACACAAGAGAGGTGTGGGCCTCTCAAATTACATGTACTCTTTCCCCTGTGGGAATTCACAATTTACCAAGGTGATACAACAATTTCTCTTGCAAGTGATAGTTGTCCACCTCTGAACCATGGGTTAGTTTTGCGTAAATCTCCTTAAAGTTATCATCGTTAGCATATTGTTCAGCATAACTCTCAAAAGATAATGAAGCATTATGCAAAATAAAAGAAGCAGAAATGGGAGGGCGAGATAGCATATCGGCCACTTTATTGCTAGTGCCCTTCTTATACTTTATTACCAGATGAAATTGTTGAAGAAAGCCCATCCACCTGAAATGATGAGATTGTTGCAACTTGGTTTGTGACTAAAGTTACTGCAAGGGCTGATGATCTGTATGGATGATGGTCTCCTTGTCGATCAGGTAGTGTTTCCACTTTTTCACACTCTGCACCAAGGCATAAAGTTCCTTGTCATAGGTGGGATAGTTTATCACAGCTTGAGAAAACTTCTTCAACTTCTTTTGTTGCATCAGTACATCTCCCATGGCATAACCATTGGCATCGGTTTCGATCTCAAATGGTTATTGGAGATCGGGTAAGGCTAAGACTGGCACGGTGCTGATCTTTTCCTTCAGTGTTTCGAAGGACCTCTATTGTCTTCCTCCCCATTGGAAGACCTGTTTCACACTTGTCAAGGTGTGAAAAGGTGCTGCAATAACAGAGAAATTAGCAATAAATCTCCTCCAATGTTGAACTGCACCTAGAAAGCTACGGACCTTAGTTACACTAGTAGGCTTAGGCCAATTTACAATTTCTTCAACCTTAGAGGGATCAATTTTTAACTGACCATGACCAACAATATGACCTAGGTAACCCAAAGAGGTTTTCCCAAACTCACACTTTGACAATTTTACAAAGAGTTTTTCTTTTTTCAGTACATCAAGCACTATCTTTACATGACACACATGTTCAACCCAACTCTTACTAAAGACAAGTATATCATCTAAATATACAAGAACAAAATCATCAATGAAAGGATGAAATATATCATTCATAACCCGCATTAAAGTGGCTAGAGCGTTGCAAAGTCTGAGTGGCATCACCATCCATTCGAATAGCCCCTACTTGGTCTTGAAGGCAGTTTTCCACACGTCCTGCTCTGCAATTCAGACCTGGTGATAGCCACTACACAAATCCAACTTTGTGAAATAAACAACACTCTTTAATTGGTCTAATAAATCATCTATACGTGGAAGGGGATAGCGATTTTTCACTATGATCTTGTTGAGCACGTGGTAATCCACGCACATCCTCCAGGTGTCGTCTTTCTTTGGCACTAAAACAATCGGCCAACCACACAGAGAGGTGCTCGGTTTGATGACGCCTTGGTCCAGCAATTCCTGCACTTGTCTATTGATTTCCTCCATCTCAATAGCCGACATCCTGTACATGCCAATATTTGGCAGAGGGGCATCATGCTATAGATGGATTTCATGTTGGATTTCCCTCTTCAGAGGTAGTCCCTTCGGTTCCTGAAACAACTCATCATAATTAGAAATCAATTTAGTTAATTCCTGTTTATGCTCCCGATCGCAGCCCTAGAAAGCATCATCGTATTCCGTCTCTTTTTCCCTTACAACCATAAGCATGCATCCTTTACTGGAATTCACTAGTCTATTCATTTTTCCAGTGCTTACAAGGCTGGCATTAATTTTATTTTGATGAGCCCTTACTACATATTCTACCCCATCCTTGGTGATTTGATATTTGTTTTCACGACAGAAAAAAACTTCCTTTCTATCATACAGGTATGGGCTCCCTAACACCATGCCACAGATATCCAATGGTATTACATCCAACTCTACTTCATCTACGAGCTTAGAAGCAATCACAAATTTGACTTTACATTGTTGGGTTACATTCAGTTTTGCTTTATCAGGTATCCATCCCAACGGGTAAGGTTTCGGGTGTGGTTTTGTCTCTAAGCTGAGTTTCTTTACCAGGGATTCTGAAATTAAGTTTGCTTGGGACCCAGTATCAAACAGAGTTTCAAATTTCGTATGATTTACAAAAACTCTGATATGAAATAATTCAATTCTTTTTCGTTCATTCGAAAGGGACTCATTTACGGAACTAGTTATTTCATGCGATTCAGGATTAACATGAGGTTTAAGAGTACATTTTGTTCCTGTTGTTGTGATCAGCGCTTCATCTCCCACATCCGATCCAAGGTCTTGCTGCACCATTGCCACTATCTTCTGCTTCCCTTTTCCTCCATACTTCTTTGGATACGTTTCTAGGTGTTGCTTCCAACAGTGATTGTCATCATGGCCTTCCTTCTTGTAGTGATTGCAATAAGGCCGCTCTCCTTCTTTGGCTGCTACTATTTTCTTCTCCGTCCCTTTCCGTTTCGCTTTGGATTTGTTATTGGGAGGTTTGAACGGTGGCTTTCTAGACTGATCATCTCTTTCATTTTTGCCCCTGTTCTCAATATGAATTGCCTTTACGCTGACCGAATCAATAGTGGTTGGTTCAAACAACAACAGTGAATGTCTAATATAACTATGCAGTGAGCCAATATACTTAGTTATAACTTCAGGTGTATCAAGTGCAATACCCAAATCAGTGCTTGGTTCCTAAATTCTTCTATAAAACTCTAAACATCCTGCTCTTTGCCTTGCCTTAAATACTGCCAATTGATCAAAGCTTTTTGCTTGTATCATAAGGGATAAAATTGTTTCTTTAACGAAGAAGTGAAATCAGGCCATGAGGAAAAGAGCTTACCCACATTCTTACTGCTCTGAAATTTGCTCTCCCACCAAACGAGAGCAGTGCTGCTCAGCCGTAGAGAGGCCAACTAGATCTTTGCCCCGTCCTCCATGATCTACTAAATCTTGCAGTAGACCTCAATCTGCCTAATCCAATTATTAAGTTTCTCTGCGTTACTTTCACCACTAAACATAGGAAGATCAAATTTAACATATAATGTAAGGAAGGGTTTCTTAGATGCATCCTTTGAATTTCTGTGATTATGGTGGTGAGAGGAGGAAGAACCTTCACTCCCAGAAGGAGGAGGGGGTTCTTCTCCACCATTCCCATGTGCTGAACCTTGTCCTTTTGGGTTCCTCTCTTCTGCTTTCTCCAGCCTTAAAACCAACTGGCTGATATTCTATGCCATTGAATAGAAGGTCTTTCTAAAATTACGCTCCTCTTCAAGATGAGCTTCATCTTCAGCCATGTTTCTTCTTCGAGGTGCACGCCCTGCTTCAAGATCGAAAGGTTCTAGTTCCCTTTCGCCTCTTTGAAGCCTATTTCTTGTTAGCATACAAACATGTAATTCACATCTAAATAGGCCTACTCTAATACCACTTGATCCAGGATACTTTCGCTTATAGATGTATGAAAAGAATCACATGCAAAATTGGATCTTAACACAGAAATGTAATGTGCACGCAGGAAAAGAAGAAGAAAGAATATAAAAGGCACAAAAAGAAGACACCAAGACTTGATAACAGAGTTTTTCCAATTCGGACTACGTCTCTGAGCCCAGCTCAAACAATGGGGAGGCCTTTATATTAAATGGCATGACAAGAAGAGAATTATAATCATCAACTGCATACAAGAGGCTTATACCTCCATTCTAAAAGATGGTTGTGAAATGGAGACCTCATATGGAGAATTGGGCAGCATCAAAGCGTCCGTGGCACTGAAAGGGGCTAAAAACATCTACAACTTGTCCAAAACAGACGAAGTGCACTATTGACCTCCTGCCAAACAAAACAGCATGCTGCAAATTCCTCTCCCCGTGCATTTCCAACCGTCGTGCTTTTATAATGGGTCTTTCGGACAAATTCCGCTTAAATCGAGGCTGTCTTGGTTCAAAATAGAGGCCAGTGGAGTAGAAGGATCGGCAGGCACAACTGACCCTTAAGATAGCCTCTTTATCATTGAAGAGATAAATACCAAGAAATCCCAAAAAAAACACTAAAATTCGGCAAAAACCCATTTACTCGGACTTCAAATTTATGTAATTGGGAGTATATTCCTTATCGGGTCTGGGCTCGACATTGCAATTGGCATATCGAGGTGCAACAGTCTTGTTAATCGGGGATGGCCTACCGCCGATATCGGCGTTAGCCGATCGCGTCGGCATCCCGCTCATATATTGACCCAGTGTCCTAATTGCCGATAATGATCCCGTCGATCATTTTATCGTCGATCGCTCTATATCGCCAATGTATCGCAAGTCGGCCCCGCATCGCCCCTATATATATATATATATATAATATATATAATATATATATATATATACCCTTCCTCCGACCCGATTGCTCCCCGGTCGCCGATGCCAATTTAATTGGAGATCGGCGACCGGGGTTTTCTCTGTGCCCTTCTTAAGTCCGCCTCCGTGAATCCTCCAATTGGGATTTTTTCCTTTTAAGGCTTAAACCCATTTTTAAAGGAAAAATCCTCATTTTGTTAAGGAACAAAGAAACCTTCTTTTCGCGATAACTTCATCATACGGATTCGGATTGAAGTACGATTCACGTCGTTGGAATCAGGATGACGAGATCTATGCTCTGGTCCTAGGTTGACTTCATTCTGATCACTTTGATTTCTGAGCTTTTCCATGCCAATGTATCTACAAATCCACCTGGATCAGTAGCAACAACGCGTCTCAGCTATCTGGGAACCATATGTTTAAAGAGTACCCTTAAAAATTTACCTCAAGGCTCGCTACCAGTCGTCATCAACCATCAACTCTACAACTAAACCTCACAGCCATTGATAGCAGCGGGGATGGCTGAGCCGCTGAAGAAAAACAAAAACCGAAAGTCTTAATTTAGAGCTACAAGATACCACCACCACCGCCGGATAATAAGAAAGGGGAATGAAGAGAAGAAGACGAAATTGTATGAATATAAGAAGAGGACATTGTCCTAGTCCGGGCAAACCAAAATATTGCCCAAAATATTAAGAAATTACCTCTGCGTGAACCTCCAAAAAAAAATTGAAACTGACCCAGCCTCTTTTAGGTTTGCCATGGTGGCCTCCTCCTAATGCAAAGCTAAAAGTAAATTCGACTTGTTTATTTTCACTAAATTCCTATTTATTTTATTCAGATGTGAATTAATATAAATGCAAGTTCAATTTAAATTTTGTCTTTCTAATTTTTTTTAATAGCATTATTACTATACTTATATTTCTATTTATGACTTATTACAATATTTCAAGTTATGGCTTTATATTCAATACAAATTAGAAGGTCCAATAGAGGAGATATAATTTTGTAAATTCTTATTCCTTTGGTTAATAGCTAATCTTAATTTCTTGTGATAGTTTGTTTGTTTTTTTTCTAGTTAATTCTTTTTTTATTGAAAATTTTGCCATAAATATTTGGACAGAGTTTAGGGTTTGAGGTTTAACTTCGTCCTAGATTGGGCAAAGTAAGTGATAAAAGGAATTTGGTAAGATCCATGGCGAACATTTGTTCATCAAATATCTCTATATTATGAATAAATTAATTTTATTTATTTATTCATCATTATGAATAATTAGGCCGATAGGCCTTCCTTTGAAAGGGACTTTCGTCGTCCTTTTCATTCTCAGGTTGACACCTGGCGCCACCCTTCTGCTTTTCACTGACATAAGATATTCATTCTCAAGTTGACACCTGGCGCCACCCTTCTGCTTTCCACTGACATAAGATATTCGTCATGGCCCCTTCAATTGCTCGTCATGGTCTCAACCAAGAATCTTTGCAACTGGCGCGAGTTCTATTGCCCAGGTCTCGCAAAACCTCAACGAAAACCCTCTCAAGGTTGCACAATTGCAGTTCTTCTTATCGATTCTAGTGGAGTGCTTATTTGCAGCATGAAAGTGAGTATTGGATCCAGCCCAGTAGAAGCATAGAACAAGGCTATGGCATCGACAACCGAGGGCAACAAGTCTTTGAAGGGAAATCTCTCCGTTGTTCCAACTGTGGCTCATCCTACAGCCAAAGAAGCTTCAGAGGTTGCAGTTAACATTAAATATCATGCTCAGTACTCTCCTCATTTTATGCCTTTAAATTTTGACCCTGAACAGGCATTTTATGCCACCGCCGAGAGTGTTTAGTACTTCCTAATTCAAGTACATCTCTAAACACATTCACAAGTTAGTTTTATTTATTTATTCTGGATTGGAACAGGAAAATATATATTGTTCTGTCTTTAAGAGGCCTTGTTTACATATATTTTAAGTTGCTGTGGCCTTTTGTTTTGACATGGTGCGGTATGCTAATTTAATTTGAGTTTCTAAAAATAAACAGCTCTGAAAACATAGTATCCAAATTAACCTTTACGACATAGTTGTAAGTTTACTACAACCAAAATGACAAGATTATATATTCATAGATGTCATAAGAGCAGTTTGGACTTTGACAGCAACCATATAATTTGAAACAGTGGGATGATCAGATAACTGGTGGTGGGTATTTCTTGCTTTAGTTACTTGGCAAATCACCTGTCTTTGATTTTCTTTTCTCCAAACCGAGTTTCATGCATTCCATGCAACTATTCACTGTTGGAGCCAATTGCATCACCCTCGGACCACTGGTTGTAGCCATGTTAGGCTTTAGCCATTCAATACAGATTGCTTGGCTATCTTCATTCAATACTATCTGATTCAATGGTTGGATCTTCTTCTCTGTGGGTTTCACCAGCTTCTGCATGTTGTTGTGCGGGTCATAAAACTGTGAAGCAAAACCTACAAATAAGTCCCCGTATTCTTCTCTCATCTCAGCCATGGCTCACAAGACTAAAACTGTTCCTGTGATTCCTCTATAAGCATATTCTTTATCCACACATCCTGCCCTTTCTTCCCTTTTTCTTTGAGCTTTTTAATGAAGCACACCGTCAAGAGCATTGGAATTTTTTGGCTTCTTTTTTGTGCTCAGGAGCAGGGTCATCAATGCGCAGATCAAATCCCCGTCGTGAATCAGCATAGTCGGCGACGACGTCATGAGGTTCTTGAGCCACGGGATCAAAGAGTTTTTGGTGCACGCTCCACCATGCTCGAATGATGACAAAGTCGTGCTCACAAAAAATGACAATGCAGGGTTGGGCTAGTAGGAAGGCATCGAGCTCGGGTGATAAGAAGGCATCGGGCTCGCAAAAGACGACGATGCAGGGTTGGGCTGGTAGGAAGGCATGGGGCTCGGAAGGCTCACGGAACTCAATCTTACGACCTCTATGCTCTCTGTTGGCTTCAATCCCTACAGAAATAAGAAAACCAGGGATTGTGGCCACAAAGTGGGAGTGGGATGTCATCATCAAAACCTTACCACTTTCCATTTCCTATTCTGCATAGTTATCTCTATACTCTTTGAGTTCATTGTGCAAGGACATTGGGCTCATCGGTGATTCTCCACGTTTTCCCTTTGCAAGGAACTTGTTGACACGTTAGTAGAAGCAAAAGAATCACGTCACTTCTATCTGAAACATTTGTAGATTAATACATTTGAAAGTGAAAACCAGAATGATTTGATATTATCTTAGATTTATTGAAATTAAATCGAAAACCTTTGAATAAAGATGATGGAAACAAAAAATCTTGAGAATGAAAGGCTTCAATACAAACCCTTACGCAAATCCACAAGTGAAGGAAGATGAAACATATAATATATTTAACCTAGCAATATCTTTTCATGAAAAGCTTCAATACAAACCCTTAGGCAAATCCACAAGTAAAGAGAGATGAATTAGATAATCTATTTAAGCTAGCAAGATCTTTTCACATTACGTTGAAATTAAGGAAAATCTTCGAATTGGCGAGTTTTTCTTGTAGATTGATACATTTAAACATAAGAACCGGGAGATTCTTTCCTATTTGTCTTCTTCCCATTTGTCCTTCATTTAGAAATCTTATACAACATTACTTCTCATTGCACCAACGAGCCTGCTGGAAAAAAAGATACAGAGAGACATGTTGTACTAAGTGTCAGACAGATGTTTGTAATTTGATGGCTATTGGTGGAAATCACTGTTGTAACACAAAGGGGTTTCATCCCTTGAGTGGAACACATTTTTTATGTAACGTACTAGAGTTTTTATTCACGATGAGGGTTTTCTTGAGTTTAAAACTGTGTTGTGTGTCTGCCTGTTGTGGGTTTAGAAATCTTATGCAACATTACTTCTCATCACACCAATGAGCTTCCTGAAAAAAAAATGATACAGAGAGACAAGCACACAATGTCAAATAGACATCTGCAATCTGATGGCTATTAGTCAAAATCACTGTTGTGAGATAAAGGGGTTTTATCCCTTGAGTGGAACACATTTTTTATGTAACATACTAGAGTTTTGTTCCCAAAGAGGGTCTTCTAGAGAAATTCAGCAATTCTAATTTAATAATCCTATCGGCCTCTCTTTGTACCTTTTTGGAAAATTGTTAGTTATTTCATTTAGCTTCATCGTTGGTTTGATTTTCCCTTGGCCAACCAAATGGAAGTTTCCATGTATTCAAACACCCCGTGCAAATTTAATAGCACGCCAGGGAAACAAAGAGAGAACTCATTAAGATGATAATAACTCACTTTCGTGCTATTCAAGTTGTACAATACAAATCTAATGGCACCATAATGGAGCACAGAGAGAGCTAAGTAAGTACTAAGTTTTTCATTTTGTAATTGATTTCTTGTTTTTGTGTTTCTCTTAAAAAAAAAAAAAAAAATTATTCTATTTCAAATTTACTATTTACAAGATAATTATAAATGGAAAATCAATTACTAAGATAGTTCATTTGATCATTAAATGACTATCTTCAAGCATCGTAAAAGGTTTTACTACTATTTTTATTTTGTTTTATTTTAAATAAAGATAGGTATGTTTTCAATTCTATTTCTGATTTATTATTTTTGAGGTAATGATGATGGTGGTGGTGGTTAACGTCATGAGACCAAATTGGTCTATCTGACCTATAATTTTCTTAGTTTTTAATTATCTGGCTCCTCGTCTTTCTTGGCGATATTGGTGCTGTAGCTTTCTTTTTTTTCTCTACGGTCTTCCAACTTCCTTTATCTTGCATCTCCTTCATCTCTTCTGGTTCCTGGGACATTGGTGTCTTAGCTTCGCGATCTATTGTGTTCGTCATTTTGAAGATAGTCGGAGAAGAAGTTTGGTCTAGGAGATCTTCTTTGCTGTTAAATGGAGATTTATTTTGTGTGGTATTCGAATCCTCATAACTGTTGATTTCTTGGGCAGGGCTTTCCCCCTGCTTGTCTTGATAGTTGTTTCTTTCTTGCCCGATTTCTTCTGATTCAGAGTTTTCTCTAGAGTATTCTTCTTTGATGACAGTGTAGTGTTATTTTTGTGCTCCTTCCCACCATGTAGATCTGTGGTGGTTTTTTCTAGCAGAATTCTTCTAGGAGGCTTTTGGGCAATTTTTGGCTAGATGGCCTGTCTCAAAGCAGGATCGACATCTGAAGATGACACTTTCATAATCGAGTTTCTGGTTCCACACATAGTCTTTACTTGTTAGGTTTATTTCAGCTGGGAATCCTGCGTTGAAGTCCATTTCCACACAGATGCATGCATAGGTGGTTTTGGCATATTCCTCTATTTCTAGACACCTGCAGTAAAATTTCCCAATTGCATTTCCAATGACTTCTAGCGAGGAGAGATTCCAATCTTTGTCAATTTATGATAATTGCTTATGTCTTTTAATTTAGATTTGTTTTGAAACATATCAATTTCTTTTATGGTGTGCAGTATTTTTACACTTTTGGGTTTTGTTTTATTTTTCATAATTATTTAAATTTAATTATATTTATATTTTTTATTTTTATTATAATATTAGATAAATTATTTGACTCAATCAAATCAAATGGTATTGGAAATTAGTTATTTATATTAGTGATAAATATTGTCAAATAAATTTTAGGTTAAATTTTTTAAGTTGTTTTTCACTTAAACCTTTAATATATGTTAGACTTTTAATTTAGTTTTGGGATGAGTAGCCAAATAAATATTAAAAATCATTTTATAAAGATGGTGGTGATGCTGGTAAAATTTATATATTTATCTTTATAAATAATGTTTTAAGTGAATATCATGTTTTTTGTTTTTTTAAACAAATATATATGTTCTTATTTTCTAATATATATATATATTGGTCAGACAATCATTAAAAAAAATGGGTTGTGATTCATGTGTCATATATTTTTCCTTTTTTAATTTATTACCCTTAATTAAGTAATCAATAGTTCATTTTGTAATAGTTTATTTTTTAAATTCATAAGGGCATCGAAATAGGGATATGTTACATTCTAGTTCATGGTAATCTCACTTATTATGGAATATGCTCAATCTTTTCCACATATAGAGAGAGAGAAGGGAGGGGTGGGGGAAGGATTGGAATTTGAGAGGCATTGGCCTTAAATGAGTTTTGTGAAATAGGACATTCTTGGTTTTATTTCAATTTGTGATAGTAGTAAAAAATATTCAACACTTCACTTCTTTACATGTGTTTCGAAAAATATTTATCGATTTAGTCCATGTATTCATAATATATGTGGTGTTTTGATTTGGAAGAGTGCTATTAGGAAGAGTGCTACTAGTGGAGTGGACTATGTATATTTGTCCAGGAATATGGTATTTTGGCTACAGATATTGGAGAATGTGGGAGAGGTGATGAGATAAATCTTGTTGGTCTGGGTAATGGGAAATATGTCCACTTGGATGAGTTCATGCAATAGTTGGGAAAAAAAGGGAAGTAAGAAAGAAAGTGAAGTAACCAGTGGGAAATGATTCAGTGGTGAAGAAAGTAATGTGTCAAGTTACCGAGCAAGTTTCAATGGCCTCATAGGTACAAATAAGTTGTGAGAGATAGGTGCAATTTCTAATTTATCGATGAAAGTGTACACATCGTTGGATTAATTCGTTACTCACCTGCTTTGGTAGGTTCATCTCACCTGTGGATGCATTACTAATCATGTTGTTTTTAAGGTTTTAGATCTTGAATGTTTTATTAATCAATTTTTTTTTTTTTTTATCTTGAGTTTATAAGACAATGACACTGAGAGTATTAGGTGCTTTTTATGATGACTTGGGAGATTCACAACCTTCAATCCCCCAAATGTGAAACCAAATTGATAATTGGTACCCAAGGAAAAATAATCGGTCGATCTCTATCTATTTTCCTCTTCTAGCCAAGCAAGTGCAACTTTATAGTGTTGATCAACAATGGTGTGGTCATATGATATATGTACTCTTTTTATAACATATTTTGGAAGACATGTTTGTAACATGATTTGTGTTTTCATTGCACTCTAGTTTTGGGAGTCTCAATGCCTAATATGATCCATGTAGGGAGGGAAAGTGCATGGAGAATGAACATGGCCAATGACATGTATGATAGATGCAAATGCTCCTTGTCTCATTGAACGAATATAAATCTAAGGCGATGGTAGAGTCCTATTAGAGTGAGTTTCTTATGATTTTATTCAATATTACTTGTGATACACAATGATTTTGTTGTTTATATATGTATTTACGTATGTATTTTAGTAGTTTATATATATATATATAGATTTATCTAAATTTCAGTGATAAATAGAAATAAAGATTTCATCAACGCATGCTTTTATCACATTTAATAATTATAAGTATTTTTTCTTGGAGAATGTAATAATGGAGGAGGAAATCAAAACATAATCCTCTAACATGATAGTAAGAGATCCATAATGTCCATTTGTTATAATTTTAGTCTTTTAATTTTTTTAAAAGTTAAGATACTATGATTTCAATCTTGTTAATATTAGTATATATCTCACGATCCCGAGCAGTGCTAAAATATATATTGTTAAATGTATATTTTATCTTTAGATCCAATAGTATATATTAAATTATGTAAATCTTGGCATAAATCATATTAATTAATCTCCTTTTGAATTTGTATTGAGAACATTCAATATTTTGTTTGTCTTTGGTTGTCATTTTACATCTTATATGTCACATAAGATCTCTTTAATCATATGTGATATATAAAAATGTTATGGCATGTTTGGGTCAAGGACATTTGATTTCAAGATTATGGTGATTTTCCTGTGATTTGTGAGTGTTCCATGCAATTTCAAACCAAGATTTAAAATTCAATAAGTTATTTATGTGATATGGTCATTTTGTTATTTTTCTTATAATAAATCTTGTTATTTTTCTTATAATAAATCTGTGAAACTTTTTAACATAAGTATATTGCTTAAAAGTAATTTTTAATCAGATATTATAAATAAAAGATTAATTTATTATCAAAACATCACTTTTAAAAAGTAAAATTTTAAACATAATATTTCTTAACTAGAAACATAAAACCCAAAACATAAAAAAAATTATATTACAAATGGAAAAAAATCCAAATTCCAACCTTTGTTGAAGACCCCCACGATCTTCTTTTGATTTTGTGAAAAGGATGATGCTTGTATGTACAAAACTTAAATTACATAATAGAATAAACATAAGCAAAGTGGTTAACATGCGAAGAAGCAAAGTGGTGAACATGCAAGCCAACAGATAGCAGTCTTTAATGTATAACCGTAATGTATAGAATGGTGAACATGCGAGCCAACAGATGGCAATCTTTAATGTATAACCTTAATGTATAGAATAAAGTTATTTGCCACATATAATAATAATGAAAAATATAAAATAAACCTGGAATAAAGTCTAATAAAAAAATAAACATTGAATAAAGTCTAATAAAAATATGAAAATTGTATGTTGGCAGTCATTAATGTATAGAATAATGTTGTTTTCCACATATAATGATAATGAAAAATATAAGATAAACATAAATAAAGTCCAATAAAAATATGAAAGTTGTGAAGTAAGCCGGAGAGGCTTGCATTTAGCCCACGTGCTTCGAAAAACTATAACGAATCTGCGCCGAAGCAGCAGGGACTCATAACATAGCTTGTAAAAGTTTTGACGCCAAAATAACTACATATGGTGGCAGCTTGATCGCACCAGAGAAACATATTATCCTAGTACATAACTTATTGATATATTGTGGATACCATTATCTAAAATTGAAGAAGCCCAGGGTTTCAAAGTTCAGTAAATCGTCCTTTCTTTTTCAATCGTCTGCATTTCAATTTGAGGCCTTCCAATTTCTCTGCCAATTCTTCAACTTCTGCAGAATCATTTTCATCTAACCATTCTTCTACGCCATCTAACATTTGCTCCATATCTTCTGAATTTGTGACGTTTCCCTTGATTCTGCCTTCTTTGACTCTGCTTCTCACGTTGTAAACACAAGTGGCCAAATTTTCTCTGGCAATATGCCTCTTCTTGGTCTCTTCATCCTCCCGTCGGAATCTCTCTGCATCACCCAACATTCTCTCAATCTCATCTTTTTTCAGCCGACCACCGTCGTTAGCAATTGTAATCTGATTACTTACCCCGCTTCTTTCGTCCTCGGCCGACACTTTCAGGATTCCATCCACATCCACTTCAAACACAGCTTTAAGTTGTGGCCTTTCAAATGAAGATACCTGAATTCCCCATAAAATAAATTGACCCAGCAAATTGTTGTCGACAACCATAGCCCTCTCACCTTCATAAACACTAAATGACACATTGAATGACCCACTGTCACGCAGGGTAGTGAAATGACCCTCCCTCCGAGTGGGAATGGGAGTATTCCTGGGAACGACTACAGCCATAACATCTCCACAAATTTCGATTCCTAGACTCAAAGGTGTTACGTCCATCAGTACTAGCTGGACGCTTTCCTCGTTCAGGGTTGCAGCCTGAAGTGCAGCACCATGTGCAACAGCTTCATCAGGATTTAAACTTTTGCAGAGAGCTTTTCCATCAAAGAAGTTTTGGAGGAGCTCCTGGAGCTTTGGAATGCGGGTGGAGCCGCCTACCAGTACAACTTCGTCAATTTGCTCTTTGCTCAGCTTGGCGTCTTCCAGACATTGCTTCACGATTTCCATACACTTTTCGAACAACCCAGCGTTGAGTGCTTCAAACTTTGCCCTTGCAATCTTTATGTGAAAGTCTAATCCTTCGTAGAGAGAATCAATATCAATCACAGTTTCCACAGCAGAAGACAGACTTCTTTTTGCTCTCTCGCATTCTGAGCGCAGTCTCCTAAGAGCTTTTGCATTTGTACTCAACTCCTTTTTGTTTCTTCTCTCGAATTGCTGAACACAGTAATTGAGCATCATGTTATCAAAATCCTCCCCTCCCAAATGCATGTCCCCTCCAACAACCTTCACCTCAAATTTACCACTCTCAACAGTAAGGATGGAAACGTCAAAAGTTCCTCCACCCAGGTCAAAAATCAGGATTGTCTTCTTTTCAGTGCACTGTGTAGAAAACCCATAAGCTATAGCTGCTGCTGTGGGTTCATTAATAATCCTCATCACATTAAGACCCGCAATGACAGCAGCATCTTTAGTGGCCTTCCTCTGAGAATCGCTAAAATAGGCCGGCACTGTGACCACGGCATTTTTTACATCAGATTTGAGATATGCTTCGGCTATCATCTTCATCTTGGATAAGACCATAGAAGATACCTCCTCTGCTGCGAACTCCTTCCTCTGGCCTTTGTACTCAACTTGGATGAGTGGCTTGTCATTGTCCCCGCAAACTACAGTGAAGGGCCATAGTTTCATGTCACTCTGTACATCGAGGTCGCTGAATCGCCTTCCAATGAGTCTTTTCACATCGAACAGGGTGTTGTGGGGATTGGTTGCGACCTGATATTTTGCACCATCGCCAACCAGCCTCTCAGAGGCTGTGAAAGCAACAATGGAAGGCGTGACTCTGTTCCCCTGATCATTAACAATAATTTCAATTCTATCATGCTGCCACACTGCGACGCAGCTGTAAGTTGTTCCCAAGTCAATGCCAATAGCTCTCTCTTTACCGTTGGCATCCATATCTCATATGTTCCTCAACCAATTACTATGAAATAAGATAACTCCTAGCTTGAAAGTATGGCATTGCCGTGGAGTAATTATAAGACGCAATTTACAGACAGAAGAGTCAGATGCAAGGAAATTAAAAGCTCATGACTCTTCCCAGACCCCGATCCGACCCCCGAACCTTAAGGTCGGTGAGATAGTGAGGTGGGTTTCACCACGATGAGAATCGAAGGTGGCTTCATCGTTGGAAAGTGAACTGATTTCGAATCTCTGTTAATGGGGCTATATTTCTTCTTTGCCTTAATCCATAGGGCTATATTTCTTCTTTGTTTTAATCCATAGAACCAAACTTTTGTACGGTTTATTTGTCTTTGGGAATGGAATAATTTTATAAGGAACTAAGAACGTTGAACAAACTTTTTCCAGGAAACGATTATTGTAAATAACAAGAATCTCTGAATCCAAACCCCTTGAACTTTCATTTGTGCTTTTTATAAGTTCTCTCAAGTAAATAATATCATAATATAATAGGTTGGATTATAAGCTGTTTTTTTTTCTTTTTTCTTCAGGTCCAAAAAGCTATATTGCATTTATATCAGAAATATAAACAAGAATATTATATCAGTTCAGCTCTTCTTCATATACATGATATAAAAACATACTAAAGGTCTATCGCCAAGGTTTAGACCAAAACTCAAAGACGGAATTGATCCACATATATGAGCCTATAATAGGATCGTCATAAACCAAAAAAGCTCCCAATAAGTTTGAGCAACATCTGAACAAGACTACCTAATGAAACCAAAAATTTACAGACAATAAAGGACTGAAACTATAGAGGACTCGCAGTCCATAGCAAATCGAAGGCAGCAAAAAGAAACGGATCCCGGTATACTGCTTCCAGCAGTAGGATTATGTAAACACTCATGAAGAACCTGCGATCTGGAAAAGCAAAGCTTCAGCGACCAGAGAGAAATATCAAAGCTTACTAGAAAACAAAACCAGAGAAAGATGAAAGAGCCAAAGTCAAGACAAGGTTAGAAATCAGGAGGGAGGAAGTCCTGAATGGATATAATACTGCCCTCAAAAGAAACCTGCAAGAACCATAAACCTGGAGCCATCCGGAGCCCTTTTTTGGATAAATCATCTGCGGCTTGGTTAAGATCCCTCTTGATGTGATGAATGGACACACCCTTAGATCTGTTCCATAAAAAATTAATCCTATCAATCCATCTAGAGAGCTGTGGTTTCCTTATGATGTTCTTACCATGAAGACCATCAACCAAGACCTTAGAATCACCAAAAATGGAAACATCCTGAAGATTGACAAAAAGACAAAAATGAAGAAGGCCAGCAAGGGCCATCGCGTCCGCCTTACTGTTAGAACCACTCCCTCCATTCCAGAAACGATGATAATGGCAATTTTCATTTACCACAATAAAAACCCCACAGCCACATTGGCCATCCTGTTCAGCCCCGTCGAATAAGGCTCTCGGCATAGCAGACAGGTCCTGCTGACTTACACTTTCTTTTTGATCTGGATCCTTGTATATGCTTTGCGGGATCGATTCAAATATAGAAGAGATGGTGGAGATAATTTCCATGACATGGGAGACCTTACCATTGAAGACAACCTTGTTGCGCCATTTCCATATACACCATACCGTAATGATGAATATTGATCTCCATGATTTCTTTTGAAGGCTACACCATAAAAAATCTTTGGAAATAGAAGAATGAGACATGTGTTGTACACCATGGGTATTCTCCAGATTCCACCACAGAAGACGAGTCTTCTTGCAATCAAAGAAAAGGTGGAAGTTGGTTTCTTCTTCTGCCCAACAGATGGAGCATACACCCGGTCCCTGCCAACCGCGTTTTCTTAAATTATCCCAAGAGAGGTTCCTATTGTGAAAAGCTAGCCAAGAGAACAGGATAATTTTTGAGGGGCATCCTGTTTTACAGAAAATGGGCGGAAAGGAGGGTTTGAGGAGAGAAGGTAATTTGCTAATTAGATCTTTGTAAACATCCTTTACTTGGACAGTATATAAAACCTTTGAACTTCTCCAAATGAGATCATCATGTTCCTTTGAACGAAAAATTCCACAATTCCTGAGTCGGGTTTTGATTTGGTCCCACTGCAAAGCTATGTCTAAAGGCATCCCCATACATTCAGCTTCCTTCCATAGGGGAATCGGGCCATTCCATCCAGCAATAAGACTCTCCCAGTAAAATATACCTTTCCTATGGAGAAAGTCTAGAAGAGAATTTTGAATCTCAATCACTTCAGCACCACTCATAAAACAGTCTTTTCCAATGAGAGTATTTTTACCTGTTTGGAAATGCCAGAAAAAATTTACCAATTTTCCGAAGGCTTTGCCAAATAGGAGATCCCCTAGAGAGCCTAATTGCTCCTTTCTGAGCCAATATGCCAACTTCTTCCTTCTTAGATATTTGAAACGAATAATGTTACTCCACGGACCATCCTCGAAAATGCCTCTCCATAGAGTCCTGCATAGCCCTGGCAAAAGATTTCAATTCTAAAAGCCCCCAGCCACCGCATTTCTTTGGTTTGGAAATACTGACCAGAGATGCGAGATGGAATTTTTTTTCCCCTCAAGTAGATAATGTATTTATCTAGGCAAGTTATAATAGATTGGATTATGAATACTAAGATCTAGAGCGTTTAGACATTTTATTAGACAAGTAGTCTACCAAGTCACAGATTTAGGAGCACTTTCCTCATCTACAATAAATACTAACAATAACAACTCAATCAATATATTCGCACAAGCATTGTTATAAAATGTAATTGTGATATTTTACTATAATTTTTTCAAATGTGATGTTAATGTAAAATGAAATTTTAATATTCTATTATGATGTTTATTATGATTTAATTATTAATTAAAATTAAATTTAGTTTAAAAAAAGAAAAATCATTTTATTATAAAAAATAAAATGATTAGTTTTAATAATTTTTTCGTGTGGAATATTTCCTTTTATTATCAATTTAATATAAAACATTAACAATAATTAAAAAAAAAAAATATTTGGTTTTATTTGGTTTTTAATTTAATATGAATTACTCAATTATCATTAAAAATTAAGAGAAAAAATCATTTTATTTTATTCTTTTATCAATTTAATTTCACACACTAAATCATTAAATTTAAACATGGAAAAGATATTTAAAGAAATGCCTTCTATGGTAGTTGCCTCTCATTTCCTCTGATGAAAGCCCATAAAACGCAAAGTAGTTGTAAAATGAACATTTCTTATGGAATTCATCTTTACCCATATGAAGATATTTTGTAATGGTAACAAGATTAATAACTACGATGAAACATAGTCCTTGCCTCTACCACTAATTAATTTATTCTCTCTCTCTGCACAATGTTTTCTGCACGGTGTAAGCTCCCCACATAACTACCTCCACACAACTTACTCCACATAATCAACTTCTCTGTGCATGGTTAAAAAAAAAAGAAAAAAAACTTGGATATTAATTATAGAAAATACTTTATTGGGAAATTCAACACTAGCTCGCAACATATCATTTAACACATTTTCTTATGATTAATGTCGTTGTAATGTTTTTCCCCAATCAAGGTGTGTGCCGATAGAAAGGAGCCTTTGGGATCTAGGCCATGATTAACGTTAAATCAGAAAGGATGGGAGGGCGACCTTACTACATCCCTCGCACATTTGGATAACGTGGTAATGTGGTATCATGCATGCAAAGAGTAAATGATGTAAGGATTGGTCGAAGAGACACCTTATCGTGGAATTTTGGTGGGGACAAACCTTCATTCCTAGGTGGAAGTTACCTTGTTCTGGGTTCTGGTATCGGTTCAAGGATCCTGGTCAGCGCGAGGAAATACAAGAGGGAGGCTATCGTGGTATGTTACCCTAGTGTAACTAGTTCCTCTTGCCACATGACTAAAGTTAGTGGGTATGTTCTTTCTCTTTGCCCCTCTCTTAGTCTGTTCCTTGAGAATTGTACTATTTTGTAATCCGATGGGGAAGTATACATAATTTGGAGCCTACAAGCAATGGAAACTCTGCCATGAATACTGGAAGGAACACTCTAGGTTTTATTATGAATTGTCTGCTTACTAACTAATGGTCTATGTTTTCTTCGGAATGTTACTATCTCACATGGGAATGTATTGGAACTCTCTAGCATGGAGGTTGTAAACATGATTTTTGTTACCATCGGTTGGCGACCCTAAGCATGTCACTATTTCATAAATTTGCAACTCATGCATATTGGATATAACTCACAACAAACTTGATTTTTCATGGTATTTATTGTATGGAGCAAAGATAAAAGTTCCTAATTGTGTAGTTACAGCTATATAGCATTATTCATCTCTTTATTCTTGAATTTTCTTTGTAAACAAGTGAATTTTTGGTTGAACCGCACACCCGGTCAATTCATCGTAAATTTGTTTATATTGGGTGCATTTTCGGTGGTAACTATCACCCTTTTTTTCAAAGTTGATTGTTGGAGAAAATGGCCAAAGTTGATGATTTGTTGTAGTTATTATACAATTTAATGTCATACACTGAACATAACAGTGTCCAAGTTAGCAAGGACACACTCTTTGGCATCCAAAGATATTTTCAAAATGCGAGAAGCACAATTGAATTCTTGGAGCTAGATTCCCAGTCTCAACGAGATGAACTACATGAATTACAAAAGAAGGATTTTGAACTTGTTTTTATCTAGAATAATAGTTTGTTTGAGCCTCATCATCAGTACGTGAATGATCAGAGTAATGAAGTGGTTTCAGGAGAAAATTTGGGTGTTGTGGAAAGTTGTTTTCAGGAAAGTGTATGCAAGAGTCATTAGCATACATATGTGAAGCATCTCGTTACCAAAACTTGTATAAGACTGTGGGAAGAGATTACACACAATAAACAAAGAAATGGTTTGGGTTAAAACAAGGATATTATGGATTTATCTTTTCACATCCCAGATTTTTCTAAACAAATACAATTCTGAAGTGTTGGATTTCTGGATGGTGTTGTTCGAGAACAAGTTGATAGATTCCAAAATTGTAACAGAGATGGACATGTGAAAGATCGGTGTTTTGATCTTCACCCATGTGATCATTATGGAAAGTGAAATCATCATACAAATAGATGTTCCAAAAAGAAGGCTACTACAAGAGTGCAACTAAATTTCGAATGGATTGCTTCTTGGGATTGGACGAAAACATCCAAGAAGATTTACAGGTCATGTTATGAAAAATTTGGTATCTACGGATAAATACTAATTCCCTAGACAATAGCTATATCTAGAACAACAGTTTTAAAGCACTTTAACCTTTTTCTATAAGCAATAGATAAGACAAAGAGAATGAGAGGACCTACTTGTACTTTCGCTTTCCTCCTGTTTCCTTTGTATCGATCCTATCACTCCTTCCCATACTTAACACACTTGAGAAGTACATGGTAAACATCAACAGAAGACAAGGAACCGATCAAAGCAAAAGATCTATTGATTACAAGTAAATGGAATCAGATATGTTCACACATATAAGTATCACATATCAAGGTAAGCATATGAAAAAAGGTACAAATATTTTATCGAATAGAAGGAAGAATTACAACCATGAAGCTTGATTTAAAGTCACTCCTCCAACTTTGGTTCCATCCACATCACATCATAAGCATGACAATCCGGCAGCATAACGACACTTACAATAGTCTCAATTCTCAAACTAACATTATCTCCTTACAATCATCAAATTCCATCCCTTGATCACTTAGATGAGTGCTCAATTTATAGGAACATGGAGGAGGTTATGTTATAAATGGAGGTATTGAATGGCCTTCCATACTTAGAATTAGTTCCATGGAGGAAGGGATGAGAGGATAGGATGTATCTTAACTCATTCCTCATCCATTTTCAAGCTCATAGGAGTTGATAAGTGTGGGAATCTTCTAGATGGCTCCAGAAGATAAGAATATTCCTAGAACCCTATGTGAATTTCGCTCAATCTCACCCACCATAGGTCAAAGTGGGCCTAAGTTCTCTACAGAGTACCCTTGCATGGGCCTACCTACGTTGGTCCCTCTAGGAGTCATTTAAGGTTGTCTTCAAGCCATGAAACTATCTGGGAAGGAGGAATTCAAAAGGTTGACTTGTTTAGGGCATGTAGTAACTAAAATTAGGGTTTATGAGTCCTAAAAAACTGATTTGGATGATGGGAGTGATGTGCCCAAATGGATCTATAAGAACTACCTCTTAAAGCATGAAGTCGAAAATGTAATTTCGAGTGAAATGCTTTACGATGTGATGAGGAGGTTCCAAAATGGTTGGTGACCTGCATCAATTACAATGCATAATATCATGACATTTTGATTTTTTCTCATTTCTAAGGGAAGGCATACCCATGCTCAACATATAAACTTTCATTACAAGTACATAGACAGTCATCTACATATATAGACCCATGATTGGAATGACCATCAATATAAACCCATTGTATAGATGATTTGGTACATTTCCTGAAATCGCAGCCTGGATGGATGAAACTAGGTCTGGGGTCTTCTATATTGTTCAATCATTCACTCAAGTACAAGTCTAACCATGTGAATATGTGATCTGAAGTCAAACATGGGAAGACACCGTCTGATTACCAGCCAATGATGTAAGTTGTTAATAGACGTGAGAGAAATCACCAATAATGATAATGATCCTCAAGGTATTGTAGTACATTATGCATGGTGTGAATGGATGTTTTAATGTCGAACACCAAACAAAGTCTTTTGGTCGAAGCCCAGTGATGTCAACCTATCGGCGGAAGAGAGAAACTTTCCCTTGATGTATGCAAGTCTCAAAGTACTAGAAGGGTGTTTCTAAGTCAACTTCTTGGATAATGATCTGATGTCGACAAGAAGCAACTCGTCTCAGGAGTGCCTTGATGTATCCCACATCAATGACACAAAACAAGTTTAATGATTTTGGAGACAGAATTTGACTGATGACACAAGGTTTAGGAATGGTGGTCGTGAAAATGAAGGTTTATGGTATTGCAAAGGATGAATTTTGACTGAATGACTTCTCTTGAACATGTCGATGACATTGAAATGAATTGGTTGCATTGACCCAAAATAAAGTGATGGATGGTATGATAGACCAACAGTATGATAACCATTAAGCTGATAACCCAACCCAAATAGTCAAGGTGATGAAGTGAAAGTGTCATGTTCAAGAGCGATCTACTACCATAAGTGGTTTACCCCTTTTTCCATTTTCCCCAGTCATTGCTGACCAATGCCTCTTTATTTTTATCAATCTTGAGGAGGATAACATATGCTTGTTGTATAATTCCACCCTTCGGGTGAATCCATCGCTATGTGATGTTTTAATGAGTCTAGCGAAGGTGAAACTCAGCCTTGTCATGATCGAAAAGTTTGTCTCTATTTGATGTTTTAATGAGTTTAACGATAAAGATAACTCGGTCCTTTTAATGTTTAGAGAGTTTGAAAAGGGATGAAAAGAAAACTCCACAAGTTCTTTTTCATAAATTTGTCTCTCAAGTCCAAAAGAGTGTAAAACAATACAAGAGAGAACCTATTGACCACGTTCTGTCAACGTATTCCTTTTTCGTAAATAATATATCTCAGCCCGAAAAAGGGTTAAACTTATACTGAGTAGATGTCATTTCCAATACGTTAACGAGGTGAAAAGGACAAGTGCTCGACAATCTTTTCATATTTAGAGAGTCTGAAAAGATCTTAAAGAGGACTCCGCTTTGAGGAATGAGTGGTGTCTAGGATAGAAACTTGTTCTGGTGATGCTGGAACTTCTCAAAACATGTTGATTTATGTGAAGAGGTTGACTAATAAGACCATTCATTGCAACTGTTCCTAAAAAAGGATAAAACAACCAAGTGAAAGTGTATGATCGGCCAAGAAGATAGTGACAATGGAAGGAGAAAAACCAAGGCTCATTTGGCAAAAGAGGCTGATAGAATGGCAATCACAAGGGTTAAAATGGAAATGGGTTCATTTTTAGACAAGCTTGAACCATAGGGAACTATGCTTGGATTCAGTTTCATGTTTACACAAGCTTGAAACGAAAAGCTATGCTTGGATTCAGTTTCATTTTTACGCAAGCTTGAATCATGAAAACTATGCTTGAGATTAGTTTACATGCCCCCAACATAATGACTCGATTCTAGGTGTATGCCCCCCACGCTTCATTACACTCACCTAAGTAGACTACTTTTCGCTATCAGGTGGATGGAATGAAGGTTCATTTACGAGATCAAGTGAAAGACTCAACTGGGATTTTTCGAGATATGCTCAAAGACTCGGCTTGGAACTTGCTCCAGGGGACCTTGTTTCATTTTTTAATGAGACTGACACAAGACAAGGAACTTTGCTCAGATTCCTTGTTTCATTTTTTAACGAACTTAAAAAAATACAAGGAACTATGCTCATACTCCTTGTTTCATTTTTTAACGAGGTTGACACAAGACTAGGAACTATCCTCATATCCTTTGTTTCATTTTTTTAATGAGGTTGACACAAGACAAGGAACTATCCTCATATCCATGGTTTCTTTTTTTTAATTAGGTTGACACAAGACAAGGAACTATACTCATGGGAGCTGTTTCATTTTGTAATGAGGTTGAAACAGTAAAATAACTATCCTCATTTTCCTCGATCACAACTCATAAGAGGTCATGACTTCCAAGAGGTTCTCATCAGATGGGAGAACAATGCTCTGGAAGGGATCCGTAGCAAGGAATCCATTAGAGATATCTAGTTCCAATGCCACCAGTACATTATGTACAACATCACTGAATTGATCGTTAGTTGGTGTAGGCATGGAACGGGTTGCCACATAATTGACCCGTGGCATGGACGATGGTTGCCTGGAAGTCATATTTGGATCGGGAAATGAAATCTAGTCAACAGTGACAATTTTTCCTTCATGCTGGAAACACAACACTCGAAAGAGTGTTGAAACAACAGCTCCCATATCATAAACATAGTCACGCCCAAGAAGTAAATTGTAATCTAAAGGGCCTGGGACTACCATCTCATTGAGATAAACAATTTTTCCTCCCAAAGTAATAGGAAACTGAGGAAGGATCCTTAATTTTTGACTTGTTCCCCTATTAAAAGACAACAGATTCTGGGTAATAGGCACAAGCGGTGGAAAACCAAGCGCTTGACAAGCAGTGGAGGAAAGGATCCTCACAGATGCACCTTCATCTATAATAGTGCCATATACAATCATATTACAAACCTATACTATGATCTGGAAAGGCACATAAGAAGGAAGATGAAATCCTGCCAGTCGATTCCAATCAAAGGAAGTGACCAGACTACTTGGAGGGGGTACCATAAGAATGAGAGAATTATCACCTTGAGTTACGAGAACGGGAGGATTTTCCTCTTGTCTTGATGGAATAGGAGGGTTGCCTCCAAGTTCATTGGAATTTGAAGAAACAAAAAAAAACCTAAGTGGTATCATACTCACTCTCCATGGGAAAAGTACGATTAATTGAAGGTGAAAGCAGGTCAACTGTTTCCTTGACCTGTTGATTTGGGTCAGGTATAGACTCATAGAATTCACTTTCAGAGAGAGTGGGTTTGACCAACGGTTGATTTTGGTCAGTCAATTCATCAACTAGTGAAGGATTAAGGGAGAGTGTTAAGTAACCAGATGGAAGTTGCTGCGAAGAAGCAGGACAGTTATCCAACACTTTTTTGCTTCATCTAGATAGGGACAAAGGTGAATGGGATGATTCCCTTCACACAACCTACAAGGAAACTTAACTTTACCCTTCTTTCCATGAACTTTACTACCACTATTTGATGGTGTGTCACCAGCATGATCTCGATAAGTTGATGACACAAGATGATGTGAATGGGAAGAGCATTCATCTAAGATATGAGGAATACCATAATAATTTTGAAGAAGATGGTCTCCCGCACAAATTTTGCATGGATATTGAACTTTGTGAGGCTTGACGGACGATTTCTCATCAGATGTTGCATTCAAAGAAATGGTTGCTTGGTTTCCCCTTTGTTGAATTTGATTCTTCTTCTTCTTCTTCCCTTCCTTCTTCTTCTTATCCACCTGGTTACTAGTACCATTAATTTCACTAGGCTAAGAGGAAGAAGGGGAGGAAGAAACAATCGAGGAAGAAGGCAGACGATCAACTTTAGGATCAACTGGAGGTTGATTTTGTCAAGTTGGAGGAGTAATCGATTGCGGAGAAATCATGACATTTTGAACCAAGGACGTTGAAAACAACCATACTGGCAAGCCAATGGTAAATCTCGGAAGGGACAATGTAGCCATATAAGGAGCACCAATATTTCCAAAAGGAGGAAAAGGACTAGGATTCCCTTCAAAAGGAATTCCTTGATCGGTGGACTCCGGATTTGTTGCCATATGTCTCAACCTAAGACTAAATAAGGAGCAAGTGTGAAGAATGTTATCCGCAATCAATTAATTTTATTTTAGTCATAGTAACATAACAAAACAAAAGAGGGATAATCTAGGCAAAAGGTTTACCAAGCAACTGTGAACTGCAGAATACCTGTAGAAATTCCCACTATAGATCAACAGATTATGCAATATACTAAAACACAATACAAGATCTACTTCTACAACACTTTGCGGAAGCTTAATCACATATGAGCAATATCAAACAAGAACAGATATAATTGAGAATGAGAAGCAATCACACATAACACAGAAGAAATAACCCAGGGAAAGCCTCAGCCTAAAACCCCAATCTCTGTATTATCACACAAGTGGAAAATAGTCACAGAATTACACAAAGCCTTAGCTTGGAAGCCAACTAGCTCTCAGTATAATCCCTCTGCTGCTCATAGACAATCAAAGGCCTCTCACAAACCTTCTCCTCTTCCCTCCAAGCCTCCTATTTCCTTGCACAATTTTTCTTGGGGTCCAGTGCTTCCACACATGTGAATTCCCACCTCACATTGCTCACTTGGCCCAGTAGTAACTGCGTAATCCTGAAGGAGATAAATCCTTATCCATGTATGAGTTTCCTTTATAGGAAAAATCCATCCAATTAATAGTACATTGTCCCTCCTCTGATCTCAACTAGGTCTCTGTCTAAACTGACATGCATGAATTATTCATGAGATAATATTCAGTTATCTAAAGTGCAGGAGTTACATGCATTCAAGCATTAACTAACTGAACTCACAATTAATTCAACAAACTATTTGAATTAATGTAACTCGACTTGACTCAATTAACTGAGCTAACTAATCACAGCTCATCCTTATCTCTTTAACTGATGGATAAATTCCTCAATCAATGGAGAAACTGTTGCATGTCCCCCAATAGACTTCATGTTTGACTTTCCTTAACTGATTAATTGAAGATGAATTAATTAATTATTTTACAAACAACTGCTAAGATCAAATTCGAATTTTACCTCACTATTTTAGTTTAGGGACTGACTAAAATAGGAATCTATCCCGAACTGTTAAAAATAGCAATGCTATTTAGTAACGAATCATCTCAAATCTGAAAGTGATTTACCACGAAAGGTCCAGGCAAGGCAGAGGCGAGCACGAGGAGATGTATATCGGAATAAGTAATCCACCATCATAATCGTACCGTTTTAGCACTTCCATTTTTCATTCCTTGTTGCTCAGTCCAGCACTGGTACCAGAATTCCTATTTATAGCAGTGCTATTTTTAGCAATTCTCTTTTTAGCATTTCTTGTTGACATTTTCAACACTCCCTCTCAACAAGAAAGGCTTCAACTCAAACCCGATCCTGAACCTTTGGAATGTTCTACATGCAACACTTCTTCCAAGTGTGGACGCTTCAGCAACTCTAGAAACAAAAAAAAAACTCCCAACCGACCTCTATGTTGGGCTAGAAACATACTCTGATGTTGAAGCTCCCTCTGCCACTAACAAGTGTTCCCTCTCTGACCTCTGAGCTGCTGCAGCACTCCATGTATCTTGCACCATTGCACACCTCTCTATGTCATCCTGCACTGGTGCAACACTCCTGTGCCTCTCGCATTGGTGCAGCTCACTAGCTCTACACAATCCTAGGACTCCTGCACTATAGTTCTCTCTGCCACTCCATCTACATCTGTCTCTACCCAATCAATCAGTCCCACTACTCCTCATCAGGGCTACCGTAGCAAGGTCAAATCAAAGAGGTTGGGTACCTCAAGGATCTTACCCCTATTTCAGCCTTCTTGGGGTGATCACTCCACATTGCCCCACCTCCAACCTGGAGGTATGGATGTATGTGATCCCTCTGCCCACTTGGCTTGAAATTTCCCCCTACTGGAGGTCTCTGCATGAGTGGATGCCTCCACTCAGTCTCCTCTTGGCTTCTCCAGTTGTGGCTGCTCCACAACCTCCTGAAGCTGCTCCACTGACATGCATGAGTTATTTATGAGAGAATATTTAGTTATCTAAAGTGCAACAATTACATGCATGCAAGCATTAACTAACTGAGCTCACAGTTAATTCAACAAACTGTTTGAATTAATCTAACTGGACTTGACTCAGTTAACTGAGCCAACTAATTACAACTCATCCTTACATGGAGAAACTGTTGCATGTCCCCACATAGACTTCATGTTTGATTTTCCTTAACTAATTAACTCAAGATGAATTAATTAATTATTTTACAAACATCTTCTAAGATCAAATTCAAATTTTACTTCACTATTTTAGTTTAGGGAATGACTAAAATAGGAATCTATCCTGAACTACTAAAAATACCAATGTTATTTTTAGCACTTCTATTTTTCATTCCTTGTTTCTCAGTCCAACACTAGTATTTATAGCAGTGATATTTTTAGCACTGTTATTTTTAGCATTCCTTGTTGCCATTTTCAAAAATACCTCCTAGTGAACCGAGAAGTATGGGCAGGCAATCTCCCCGAATGTTGTGTTCGGTGTATCACAGTGTACAAGGTAGCAGTCTCGGTTACCTAAGGATGGATAGAAACCTAGTGTTCTCCTCCCATATATACCCGAAAGTACATGGAGGCCGAATCTATATTAGCATTGTCTAATGCAAAACTTCATAGTGAGAGCATTCCCATATACTTTACGTACTGTAACACCGACCTATATACCTGAAGGTATGTGGACAAGCTACAATATACTCATGTATGTGGAATGAGATATCACACTCAGGATGTATTGCAGAGAAGTTAGCAACAACTACTATGTTTTACAATGTCGGAACACGTCTCTAGCCTAGAACCTCTAAATGTTTTGCATTAGATGACAATCCTCCCTTAGGTAAATTGATGTTAATTTTAAGTTGAACTTGCTTAGGAATTTGCCTTTCAAGGTTCACCACATGATGTATTTTCAATTCCTAGAATGCAACTAATATGATAAGCATTCTTTCCATTCAATTTAGCAATGAAAATCTTAGCTAATAGGGATAAAGCAATCAGATTTCTTTCAATCAAATAGCAAAGAGCACAATCTAATGCAATTTCCCTAAACTATTCCTATGAGCACACACAAACATTTTCAATGCATGATGCAAGTTTTTATTTTTGATTCCCTTAATGTTATGATGAACAAAAAAGGAAACTAATGCACATACAATCAATCAATATTTATACAAGAATGAAGGCTTTACGAAAGTTCTGTTTCGAAGGAAAAGAAGATTTTTATGACACTTTCTTTCGAACAAAGATTAATAGACTTTAATCCAACTTTGACCATGAATCGATAATGACAAAGAAATAATTTAAGAAACATTAATCAATCAAAGCCAAAGTAGGGCTAGCAAAGGAAATACAATGTTTATTTCAGAGACATAACAATCATTGATCTTGCAACAAACCACTTCTGAAGGAAATTTGGAAAAAATCAAGCCAAAGGTAGAATTTTTGGCTTAAGGAGGATCAGCATAGCCCTGAATGGGAGACAGTGCACTGTAGAGCACTATCTCTAAGCCAAGGGTGCTCTGCAGAGGACTATCCCCTGACCAAGGGTGCTCTGCAGAGGACTATCCCCTGACCAAGGGTGCTCTGGTTACAGCACATTCCTAGAAATAGCCATTTTAGTGCAAGTTTTGACCAAAAATACTTAAAAAAATGTTGAAACAAGATCAATGAAAGCAAGTAAAGTCTACTAGGGTGTACTAGGATGTGGATAAGCTACCTAGAACGATGATCGTTCCCCAATGGAGTCACCAATTTGTTATGAATAATTTGGTATCTACGGATAAATACTAATTCCCTAGACAATAATTGTATCTAGAACAACAGTTGTAAAGCACTTTAACCTTTTTCTATAAGCAATAGATAAGACAAAGAGAATGAGAGGACCTACTTGTACATTCGATTTCCTCTTGTCTCTTTGTATCGATCCTGTCAATCCTTCCCGTACTTAACACGCTTTAGAAGTACTTGTAAACATCAAAAAAAGACAAAGAACCAATCAAAGCCAAAGATCTATTGATTACAGGTAAATGGAATCAGATACATTCACACATATAAGCGTCACATATCAAGATAAGGATATGGAAAAAGGTGCAAATACTTTATTGAATAGAAGGAAGAATGACAACCATGAAGCCTGATTCGAAGTCACTCCTCCAGCTTTGGTTCCATCCACATCACATCATAAGCATGAAAATCCGGCAGCGTAACGACACTTACAATAGTCTTAATTCTCAAACTAACATTATCTCCTTACAATCATCAAAGTCTAGCCCTTGATCACCTATATGAGTGCTCAATTTATAGGAACATGGAGGAAGTTATGTCATAAATGGGGGTATTGAATGGCCTTCCATACTTAGAATTAGTTCCATGGAGGAAGGGATGAGAGGATATGATGCATCTTAACTCATTCCTCATCCATTTTTGAGCTCAGAGGAACTGATAAGTGTGGGAATCTTCTATATGGCTCCAGAAGATAAGAATATTCCTAGAACCCTATGTAAATTTTACTCAATCTCGTCTAGCACAGGTCAAAGTGGGCCTAACTGCTCTGCAGAGCACCCTTGCATGGGCCTATGTGCTCTTTAGAGCACCCTTGCATGGGCCTACCTACGCTGGTCCCTCTAGGAGTCATTTCAGGATGCCTTCAAGCCATGAAATTGTCTGGGAAGGACGCATTCAAAAGGTTGACTTGTTTAGGGAATGTAGTAACTAAAATTATGGTTTGATGAGCCCTAAAACACTGAACTCGATAATGGGAGTGATGTGCCCAAGTGGATTTGTAACAACTGCCCCCTAAAGCATGAAGTCAAAAATGTAATATCGAGTGAAATGCTTTATGATGTGATGAGGAGGTTCCAAAGTGGTTGGTGACCTACATCGATTACAATATATAATATCATGATATTTTGATTTTTTTTCTCATGAATTTCTAAGGGAAGGCATACCCATGCTCAGCATATAAACTTTCATTACAAGTACATAGACAGTTGTCTATAGATATAGGCCCATGATTGGAATGACCATCAATGTAAAGCCACTGTACGGATGATTTGGTAAATTTCCCGAAATTGCAGCCCGGATGGATGAAACTATATCTATGGTCTTCTATCTCATTCAGTCGTTCGCTCAAGTACGATTATAACCATGTGAATATGTGATCTGAAGTCGAACATGGGAAGACACCATCTGATTACCAGCCAATGATGTAAGATGTTAACAGACACGAGAGAAATTACCGATAATGATGATGATCCTCAAGGTACTATAGTACATTCTGCATGGTGTGAATGGATGTTTTGATGTCGAACACCATATAAAGTCTTTCGGTCAAAGGCCAGTGATGTCAACCTATCGCTGGAAGCGAGAAACTTGCCATTGATGTATGCAAATCTCAAGGTACTGGAAGGGTGTCTCTAATTCAACCTCTTGGATAATGAGCTGATGTTGACAGGAAGAAACTCATTGCAAGAGGGCCTTGATGTATCCCACATCAACGAAACGAAATGAGTGCAATGATTTTGGAGACGAAATTTGACTGATGACACAAGGTTCAAGAATGGCGGTCATGAAAATGAAGGTTTATGGTATTGAAAAGGATGAATTTTGACTGAATGACTTCTCTTGAACATGTCAGCGACACTGAAATGAATTGGTAGCATTGACCCAAAACAAAGTGATGGATGGTATGATAGACCAATGGTATGATAACCATCAAGCTAGTAACCCAACCCAAATAGTCACAACGATGAAGTGAAAGTGTCATGTTCAAGAGCGACCTACTACCAAAAGTGGTTTACCCCTTTTTTTTATTTTCCCCATTCATTACTGACTAGTACCTAATTATTTTTATCAAGATTGAGGAGGATAACATATGCTTGTTGTATAATTCCACCCTTTGGGTGAATCCATCACTATGTGATCTTTTAACGAGTCTAGCGAAGGTGAAACTCGACCTTGTCATGATCGACAAGTTTGTCGCTATTTGATGTTTTAATGAGTTTAACAACTAAGATAACTCAGTCCTTTTCATGTTTAGAGAGTTTTAAAAGGGACGAAAAGAAAACTCCACAAGTTCTTTTTCGTAAATTTGTCTCTCAAGTTCAAAAAAGCATAAAACAATACAAGAGAGAACCTATTGACCATGTTCAGTCAATGTATTCCTTTTTCATAAATAATCTATCTCAGCATGAAAAATGGTTAAACTTATACTGAGTAGATGTCATTTCCAATCCGTTAACAAGCTAAGAAGGACAAGTGTTTGACAATATTTTCGTATTTGGAGAGTCTGAAAAGAGCTTAAATAGATCTCTGCTTTGAGGAACGAGTGGTGTCTAGGATAGAAATTGGTTTCGGTGATGTCGAAACTTCTCAAAACATGTTGATTTATGTGAAGAGGTTGGCTAATAAGACCACTCATTGAAACTATTCCTCAAAAATGGTAAAATAACCAAGTGAGAGCGTATGGCCAGCCAAGCAGATAATGACGATGGAAGGAGAAAAACCAAGGCTTATCTGGTAGAAGAGGCTGATAGAATGGTAATCACGAGGGTTAAAATCGAAATGGGTTCATTTTTAGACAAGCTTGAACCATGGGGAACTATGCTTGGATTCAGTTTCACGTTTACACAAGCTTGAAATGAAAAGCTATGCTTGGATTTAGTTTCATTTCTACACAAGATTGAATCATGAAAAACTATGCTTGAGATTTGTTTACTTGCCCTGAGCATAATGACTCGATTCTAGGTGTACTCCTTTGTATCAAATAATTTGTGTTAAATTATGGTATGTTCTATGCTTATAATAGTTTACTTCCTTTCCTTATTATATTCCACAGATTAGCAATCAAATGCACATAAAGTAAAGTGCAGATAGAACATTAAACGATCGACAGAAAACAAATCAAGACAAGAGACACAAGATGTGGCGACTAGACAGGGAAAAACCCCACAATGTGTGGGGAAACCCTTTGATTAAATATTATTTTATCTTCAATACTTCAGCATAGAGAAATAGTAAAATAAATATGATTCATATCAGCAGTAGCAAACCCTAGATCAGCAACATCAGCATTAACGGCTTCATTATCAAACTAGGGCAGATGATATCTCACAAACCGTTCTTCGGATTGACTTCATTCCACCACCAAAAGTTGCGGCTTTCAGAGGAGATCCAGATGGAACTATAGCGTAGTTCCAAAGGGGAGATATTCTAGTCCACGTAGGTCAATATTTAATTCTGCAGTTGCAGCTTCAGTTTCAGTAGTTTTCGGCTTCAAACTAGGGCAGTCGATATCTTGCAAACCGTTCGTAGGATTGACTTCATTCCACCACCAAAAGTTGCGGATTTCAGAGGAGATCTAGATGGACCTACAATGTAGTTTTAAAGTGGAGATCTGATGGTCAACACTGGTCAAACTTTGGATCTGCAGTTGCAGCTTTCGGTTCAACAGCTTCCTACTTCACATGTGTGAGAGATAGGCCCATTTCTGCGCAGTAGAGAAGAGACTCATTTTTGTGCAGTAGAGAGAGAGAGATGTGATGAGATGAGTGAGTGAAAATGAGGAAAAAGTCCTCTTATATTTATACACAATGTTGGTGTTTGAATAGATGCGACTGTTGGGCTTCTGAGCCTACATGAGTTATAGGTCGGCTTGATAATAATTCCATAATCAAAATAAATTCATATCTCCATGAATACTTATCGGAATTAGATGATCTTTATATCAATCCTACACCTCTCAATGAGAGGAATCTAATAAAAATATTATCAGCCATGAACAAGATGACCCACGTGAAGTTTTGCCCTGGTTGCCAATTTTAACACTCCCTCTTAACTAGGGAGAACTTCATATGTAATCTGTCTATCGGTTGTTACTATTCATCCATCAAATGCACTGCCCTGTATAGCCTGACCCTTGCCTTGCTCTACTCTATTCTGCTTGTTCTGCTTTGTCTTGTTTTTCCCTGTACTGATTTGTATTGTTCTGCTCTGTTCTGCTTTGCTCTTGCATTGTTCTATTCTGCTCTGCTTTTGTCTAAATTATGAAGAAGAAGAATTGATCGAGGATGTATCATACTAACTCAAAAGTCAGTCTCAGAGTATGTACCACTGGTCCCAAACTAGTCTCAACCAACCCGAAGTCAGTGTCATAGTGAGTACAACTCCATTGGTCCCAGACCAGTATCATCCTCCACTGACTCAAAGTCAGTCTCAGAGTGCGTACTACTGGTCCCAGACTAGTCTCAACTGACCCGAAGTCAGCTTCATAGTAAGTACCACTCCTACCACTGGTCCCAGACCAGTATCGCAGTCTCAGAGAGTGTACCACTGGTCCCAGAACAGTCTCAACCGACCCGAAGTCAGCGTCATAGTATGTGCCACTCTCACTGGTCCCAGACCAGTACTACACTGACACAAAGTCAGTCTCGGAGTATGTACCACTAGTCCCAGACCAGTCTCAACCGACCCAAAGTCAGTGTCATAGTAAGGTACAACTCCTACCACTGGTCTCGGACGAGTATCATTTATCCCAGATAAATGAAGGTCATCCTAGCATAAGGAGTATGATAGATACAACGATGTGTCCATTGGTACTACTATGGGCCCTAACTTCATTTCCCTGCTCATTGATCAGATGAGAGGTACTTCCCATGAGTCCAAGACTGCATGGGTAGAATGCCTCAATAGGAGAACTAATCAATCCTGTCCTCACAGGAGAATACATCAATCCTGCTACAATCGTCATGGAGAACACATCAATCTAGGCCTCACAAGAAACACATCAATCCTGCTATAGTCGCCATGGAGAACACATCAATCCAGGCCTCACAGGAGAACACATCAATCCTGTTACAGTCACCATGGATAACACATCAATCCAGGCCTCACAGGAGAACTAATCATCCTGCTACACAAGAGAGTGAATCATCATGTTCCACAAGAGAGCGAATCATGTTGTCCCACAAGCGAGTGAATCATCTTGTTCCAGTGCACCAAACAAGGGGAGGGTGAGTCACCCTGTGGTCGTATGTTGCTCCAGTAAGAACTGCAAGCCCTAAGAGCTCCCAGAGCTCAATGTATGCAACATGCAAGACCCTTCTACAAGGGTTTCTTGATGACTCCAAGTCGTTTGGGAAAATCACAGATTAGATCTTTCCTCGGGGCTTTGAGAAGGTGTATCAACCTGTACATCATCTTAATGCAATGGAGCCTCCTTGCTCATCGACTTACCATATTCCAGATGATGTCTATCTGTTGGAGAAATTGACGAATATAGGATTCCTCAATAATCGAATCCCACCTCTGGTTGTTACAAAGAATCACAGTGGTATCCAATGTAAATCCAAACATCTCACTGAAGAGCTTTCACAACCAGATTGCCTCACACGAGGTCATGCTAGCAGCAACATATTCTACTTCGGAGGTGCTCAAAGCCACCGACTTTTGCTTCCTACTCATCTAGGATATCGAAGCAGATCCCAAGGTGAAACAGCACCCGGAAGTGCTCTTACGGTCCACCACACTGCCTGCCCAATCAGCATCGGTATATCCAAGTAGTCTCACATATTTAGTAGTGTATCTTAACCCATTGTGCCATGAAGATATCTCAGAAGATTCTTGGCATCAATCCAGTGAGGCTCAACCAAATATGAGCTCACAATGCTAACTGAAAAACATATGTTTGGATGGAGGTTCACCAAGAACATCAATGCGAATGAGTTTATGAAACTCAGAGGCATTTCCCAAATTTGGTCTGACATCACTACCATATAACTTCTAAAAGTTAAGATCCTCAAGGTAGTCACAGGCTTGCAGTCCATCATACCGAATCTTTCCAATATCTTTACCACATATTTTCCTTGATATAGGAAAATTTCCCCTGGCTTCTGCCACACTTCAAGTCCTTGGTCCTTCATTTCAAATTCGCCAACTCCCTCTTACATTTGTGAATGAGAGGGTTTGCACCTATTAGAAAGAGGTCATCCACATAAAACACCAGTATGAGAGGCTTGTCATCTTCAACCTTAAAGTTGGTTAGGATCGGCTTCACTCCTAGTGAATCCCAGCTTCATCAAGTAGCTATCGATCCTTTCATACCATGCTCGGGGTGCTTGCTTCAGCCCATAGAGAGCCTTCTTCAACCTGCATACATGAGATTTTCAATCATAAATCCTAAATCCTTCGAGTTACTCCACGTAGACCTCTTCTTTGATAGAACCGTGCAAGAATGCAGTCTTAACATCCATCTGATGTAGGTTCCATCATTGTGAAGCCACAAGGGCTATGATCGAGTGGATGGTCGTATATCTGGCAATAGGTGCAAATATCACATCATAGTCTATACCTTCCTTCTGGGAGAAACCACGAGCAACAAAACGAGCCTTATACTTTTCTGTACTTTCATTTGTTGCATGCTTTATCTTGTAAAGCCATTTAGAAGTGACAATTGTCTTGTCCTGGGGTCTGGGAACTACTTCCCAGACATCATTCTTCATGATAGACTCATATTCTTCGGTCATAGCATCCTTCCATACTTGATGCTTGACGGCGTCTAATAATGATGAAAGCTTATTTTGTATGATCGTGCTCATGATGGTCAGGTATCCCTGATACCTATTAGGTTTGTTACTTTCACGAAAGGTTCCTTGGGGTGCAACATGTCCTTCAGCATCATCAAGTAGCCCCCTAAGCCATGAAGGCCTCTTCCTAGAAGAGGAAGGCTCAGGTGGAGGAGGATCAATTGGATCCATGGGTTCTTCTACATCAGGCATTGATTCATCATCCTTTTCTTTCGGTTCCCTGGTGTCGGCTTCTTGAAAGCTCCTCAAAGTCGGAAGATTGTTCACCTTGCTGAGAGCCATATCTTCGTCAAAGGTGACATCATGACTAATCACGACTTCCCTTTGACCGGCTACATAGATTCGATAGCCTTTAGTATTTTCACCATAGCCCACGAAAATTCCCTTCTTTCCAGATGCACCCAATTTATTTCTTTTCTCTTTCGGCACATGAAAATATAATGGGCTTCCAAAAATTCTAAAATGAGAAACATCAGGTTTCTTACCGGTGAACTTTTCTTCAGG
>APFE030361006.1:7250-30111 GCA_000404065.3 Pinus taeda | reverse complement strand
TGCGCCATTTGTACAAGGGATCACTCTACAGAAAGTTGTCCCTCATTACCTGGACTGAAAGCGGTATATAAGGAAGCAGAAGAAGAACCAGAGGTGGTATATCTACTTAACCAGCGTCGTCAGTGGCAGCCACGACAAACTGGTATGTTTTCGGACCCAGCTTCTTCTTTTCAGTATCCGCAGTACAATACTCAACAATATAATACATGGCAAAGTCAGTTTCAACCCCCATTTCAAAATTGGTCATCACAGTCCTACCCTTCTGCAAACCCGTGGCTAAATCCGACAAGCCAATCTGGCTGGTCGAATCCTCCTTATCCCCCACCATACTGGCAGAACAACCCATATCCACCGCAATGGACTCCCCCCACTTCACAAATTTCAGGCTGGTAGAATAACTGGCAGAGACCAACACAGCAACCAGTAGGAAACATTCCTTTCCCTCAACCTACACTGCTAGCTTTACAGCAAAACCCCCAATCTAACCTCAGACCTCAACTCCCAGCCCAGACCAATCCCAATCCAAATAACAGACCGGTCCAAGCACTCCAAATTTTAGAAACACCAGAAGAAGGACCCAATCTGAGGGAGTGCAATGATCTGCAACTAAGATCTGGGCATATTATTCAAACAGAGGGAAACAAAACAGTTCAGATTGAAGATCAGTTACCTAGAGAACAGTCGTTACAAGAAGAGGATGAAAACAGACAACAAACTCATAATCAAGCAACTACATCCTCTCCTCCGTTCCCAGAACGTTTAGTCATACCTCGATCTATACAGCAACCTAATTTTGACATTCTGGGAGAATTACAAAATTTGTACATAAAAATTCCATTCCTTCAGGCCATTCAGGATATTCCCATATACGCTAAAACTATCAAGGAATTGTGCATAAAAAGACCAAGAAGGAATGTAATAGATAATCCAAGAGTTCGGGTAGTCGGCACTTTATCTGACCTATTATCAGGAAAGGAAACACCTATTAAGTATGAAGACCCAGGTAACCCAATAGTAACTGTTAAATTTATGGTAAAATCTTAAACAATGCTTTAGTTGATCTTGGGGCTGCAATTAATATATTGACCACTTCTACTTGCCAAAAATTAGGAATTACATCTGCAGAACCCACTTCATATTGCTGGAACTGGCTGATCGATCTGTGGTTAGACCAGAAGGCATACTGCATGATGTTATGGTTTCAGTTGATTCCTGGGAATACCCAACTAATTTTCTGATAATAAACCTTAAAACCCAACTAGATGGACATTCATTGATCTTAGGAAGGCCTTGGCTCACTACCGTTGATGCCTATATTGGCTGTCGGCAAGGAAACATGATCATAACTAAGGGGGCAGATATTAAGAACTTAGTACTATATCCCCCAGCGCAGCCAAGCATCACAATAGTCAAAACTAATAGGCACCCTGTATCATATCTCACTGACAACATTAGATCTCCATTAACTATACAAGAGGTGCTAGAGTTCAAAAATCAAACAAAAGATGATGCCATCAGTAATTTTATTAGTCAAAATGAACTCACATCTCGTACCCAGTGTCATATGATAAAAGCAGCATTTGATAACGAAGTAGAAGAGGAAACTCTGAATGATGCGCATGACCACACAGTCCCTGTCACCTCAGTTGCACATAGTAAAACAATAGAAATTGAACCTGGGAAGACCTTAAACATTAACGCCAACCTTACACTGGAACAAGAGACAAAACTCATCCATATTTTAACAAAACATAAAAATGCATTTGCATGGGATTACCCCGATATGAAAGGAATTGATCCTCAATTGTGTACACATCACATCTACATAGAAAATGATGCAAAACCTGTTAGACAACCTCAGAGAAGACTAAACCCTCATCTAAAAGAAGTAGTAAAAGCCGAGCTTCAAAAACTTTTAAATGTTAACTTTATCTACCCCATCTCTGACAGTAAATGGGTCTCCCCACTTGTGGTGGTACCGAAAAAGAATGGGAAGTGGAGAATCTGTGTGGACTATAGAGAACTAAACAAGGCAACACAGAAAGATCACATTCCTCTCCCATTCATCGATCAAGTATTGGATACTTTGGCAGGCAAGAAATTATTTTCTTTTCTTGACGACTTCAGTGGGTATAACCAAATACAGATTGTCCCTGAAGATCAGGATAAAACTACTTTTACTTGTCCTTGGGGAACGTTTGCTTATCGAGTTTTACCTTTTGGTTTATGTAATGCCCCTGCCACATTCCAAAGGGCTATTCTTAGCATATTTGCAGATCTAATAAATGAAGGATTGGAAGTATATATGGATGATTTCACTCCATACGGAGAGGAGTTTGATCCAGCATTGGAAATACTAGAAAAATTCCTACAACGTTGTATAGCTACCAGGCTTTGTCTAAGCCACTAAAAATGCTACATGATGATGACAGAAGGACTTATTCTAGGACACTATATTTCAGAAGCTGGCATTCAGGTAGACCCAGCCAAAATCCAAATACTTTTGCTTATTCCTACTCCTACTACTCAAACAGAGGTACATAGCTTTCTTGGATTCTCTGGTTATTACAGAAGATTTATAGAACATTATTCACGTATTGTTGCACCATTGTATGCACTAACTGGTAATATTGATTTTCTTTGGACAGAAAAATGTGAACGTGCTTTCAATGACCTGAAAAAGCTTGTATCTACAGCCCCAGTCCTTCGCGGACCAAACTGGGATTTGCCATTTCAGATATCATCCGATGCCTCAGATACAGCCATTGGAGCGGTCCTTGGTCAGGAGGAGGATAAAAAACCATACACTATTTATTACATTAGCAAAAATCTATTCCCTGCTGAATTAAATTATACTGTAACTGAAAAGGAATTCTTAGCTGTTATACATGCTATCAATAAATTTAGACATTACATCACTGGATACCCCGTTATCTTGTACACAGATCATTCTGCTATAAAGTATTTAGCAAATAAACCTGTCACAAACGGCAGAATAACCAGATGGATGATTTTATTGCAGGAGTTCGACATTACAATCAAGGATCGACCTGGTAAAGAAAACCCGGTAGCTGATTTCCTCTCAAGAATGCCAAAACCAGTCGATACAGCAGCAGTTGAAGATCAGTTTCCAGATGAGCATCTCTTTGTTGTTGCTGCTCAAACACCCTGGTATGTTGATGTCGCCAATTACTTAGCAGTAGGTAAGTTACCAAAACATCTAACCTCTAATGAGCGAAAACAGATTGTCCAGTGAAGTACCATATTTTCTTGGATTGGAGGTTATTTGTTTCACACAGGGGCAGACATACAAATCAGGCGGTGCATTCGACAAGATGAAATATTTGATATATTGAAAGCATGCCATGACCAACCATGTGGTGGACATTTTGCTGATCGCAGGACAGCACATAAAGTGTTACATACAGGGTATTATTGGCCCACAATTTTTAAAGATGCAAAGAAATTTGTCCAAGCATGTGATAGTTGCCAGAGGGCGGGACGCCCTAGTCACTCAGATGAGATGCCCTTAAAACCACAGTTAGTCATTGAACCATTTGAGCGATGGGCCATTGATTTCGTGGGGCCAATCAACCCACCATCAAACCAGAAAACATACATTCTAGTGGCAACAGAATATGTCACCAAGTGGGTTGAAGCAGAAGCCTTGCCCAGAGCTACAGAAGAATCTGTTATACAGTTCCCGCTCCATCTATTTGTGCGCTATCGCCTCCCTAGAGAGATAATAACATATGGAGGGCCACAGTTTGCTGGAAACAGAATAGCGGCAACACTCAACAATTATCATGTTCAACACAAAATGACCACCCCATATCACCCACAGGCAAATGGGCAAGTAGAAAGCGGCAACAAGATAATAGAAACCATTCTAACCAAAACAGTTGCATCACATTGACGCGATTGGGCTGCCAGACTACCAGAAGCACTGTGGACTTATAGAACAACATGGAGAAGCACCATTGGCCACTCACCTTACCAGCTTATGTTTGGAAAACAACCTATTTTTCCTATAGAATTTGAAATCCAGACATTACGGACAGCACAAGAAGTGGGGTTAGACTTAACCGAGGCACAAACTCATCGATTGCAACAGATCAATGAGCTGGATGAAATTAGACTTTTTGCACTTCAACAACCACCTTGATACAGCAGCAAAGAGCTAAGTGGCATGATGCTCTCATCAAGAACAGAGTCTTCCATGAAGGAGACTGGGCGCTTTTATATGACGCTAGATTTTGAGGACTTCCCCGGGAAACTCCAGACTCGTTGGGTGGGACCATATGAAATCCAGAAAGTACATGACAATGGTACCCTCACACTGATTACCATTGATGGTTCTGGGTATACCTTTAAGGCGAACGACCATTGAGTCCGTCTCTATCGCAAACCACTTACCCGGGACTCCTTCTGTCAGCAATTACGCCAAGATTCAGATATGGAGATCTTACGGGAAGAAGACAAGTCTCCTCCACCAGTAACTCACTAAGAAGTTTATTATTCCTTACAGTTTGTATATAATTGTTAGAATTATTTTTGTACATATTGTTACAACATGTTTTGATTTTTGTTGTTCCTTTTCCAAAAGGAACAACACTTTTGATTTTTGTTGTTCCTTTTCCAAAAGGAACAACACTTTTTTTGCTGTTACTTTTCCAAAAGGAACAGCACTTGTGATTTTTGCTATTCCTTTTCCAAAAGGAACAACACTTTTGATTTTTGCTGTTCCTTTTCTAAAAGGAACAACACTTTTTTTGCTGTTCCTTTTCCAAAAGGAACAACACTTGTGATTTTTGTTGTTCCTTTTCCAAAAGGAACAACACTTTTGATTTTTGTTGTTCCTTTTCCAAAAGGAACAACACTTGTGATTTTTGTTGTTCCTTGTCCAAAAGGAACATTACTTGTGATTTTTGCTGTCCCTTGTCTAAAAGGAACAGCACTTGAGTGTTCTTGTTGTTCCTTTCTCAAAACGAACAACATTTGTGTGTTTTTGTTGTCTCCACAAGAAACAACATTGTTTGATTTTTGCCAGTCTTTTTTTCACGACACTTGTTTGATTTTACTGAACGGCACCAGTGATTCCCACCGCTCCTTTCTCCAAACAACCAACCATTGTTGTGCCCTTCCTTGAAAAAGCACTACTCATAAGATTTGAAATAGTTTGTTCCTTCTCAAGGATGCGGAATGCTGATGATCTTTCGAGTCTTTTTTCATAGCTATCTACTTATGTGATGAAAACAAAAGCACAGTATACAGGAATCGGTAAATCACAAATCGCTATCCTTATAAGTAACTACCCTGAATTGGTAAAAGCACGTAAGGAAAAGATATGCCTATTTATCACCCTTTGTTGCCATTGTTCCACTAACTCTGTTTTGATTGGCTATCTCTATCATGCTAATTCTTTTATCTATTTTTATCATTTCATCAATAAGATCAAAGAGTCTATACCTTCCTATTGGGATTTTAAGACTTCTTCCACCATTCCTACTCTTAAGGAGTGTTGAACCACCCTTTGTGTATAAACATGAAAGGTTCTCTATTAAAATCAAGAAAAAAAAACAACAAATAAGCAAAGCAGTTTTGTTAAAATTGCAGGATAGGGAGTCTCATTACAAGCTGGCCTACCATGATCATCAGGATGGAAGTGAAGTGGCATTCCCATTAGGGCCACCACACCCGGGAAATGGTCCAGGAGGTATATCAAAATAAATAAATAACCCTTGGAACAGGTGGTCTCACCACGAGCCGGCCTGCCCACTATTCGCTCCTTCCTCGTGAATGGCACTATGACTAACTGGTCACCAAACCTGCATAGTGGCCTATAGTTTTGACATCATATAATACTTCCTCGCATACACAAAGGACTATGGTTCTCAGGGTGAAACAAACAACTCTGCCAAGGTTATGGACACCTGTCGGCAGCAGAGCTCTGTTAATGGTATTGAAGTCATAACCTTTACACCAATGGGTAAGGGAATTAGAATCTTTGTATCTTATAACGTGATAATTTAATTACCCAACCATATACCACATGACTATTTATTACCGCCAATCATTACGGAGCTAGTGACAGTGACCGCATGAGACTCACTAATTATGGCAAATGTTTATTCCCGAACTTCCATCAACTCACCGCAGTTGCTTACGCATTAAAAGCAATCTACTTTTTCACCTCGATTCCAGTAATACGATGTTTTTGTGGACATGGCATATTTTCATAAGTTGTTCCATCAAGGCCTCGCGGACGAAGCAGACGCAACTCTTTTATTTGACGGCTAGGACAGCCTATCATATTGCAGGGGGGGGAGTAACCTCATCATTCCCCAAAATATGTGTCAGCTCGTCATTCGAAAATATCTTGTACTCGAGCACAGCATGGCTCAACGGTATGATCATTTGCCATTTTTTGTTTTCTTCTGCATGAATCGTTGTTCAAAGTATTTCCATTGCATACGCCGTTGCATTTGAATTTAAACAAGAAACACGCCACCAGCTTCTCTGTGTCTCAACGAACAACTGTTGTTCCTTTGAGAATTTGCAAGAGAAGCCATGGGAGGAAGGTCAGTCCACAGAGAACCACAAACATTGACCGTTTCAGCTGCAACCCGAAGAATTCTGAAGAAAGCAGGATGGTTGACTTACCTCAACCGCCTGAAGGAGTCTAACGAAACTGTGGCTAAGGAATTTTTACAAAACCTGCAGGAAGAACACTCTATAATCAGAGGAAAACGAATAGAGGTCACGAATGATATAATAACAAAAGTCACAGGATTACCGGCCATAGGACCAATATGGACAATAAAAAAGGAAGGACTGCAGAAGATTGTGGAAATCTTTCAAGTTGAAGGCCAGAATTTAACAGTTCGCAGAAAAGGGGTGCTACCAGCAACGCTAGGAGAGCCATGGGCGGAATTGGCAAAAATTGTCCAGAGCTACATTACTTGCGAGGGCAGAAAAGACATGGTAAGACCACGACATCTAAAACTCTTAGTTGTCTTAAAACAAAAATGTTCTGTGAATTTACCTGCATTGCTTAATTCGTTATTGCATGATGTGGCACAAAGTATGAAAAAGGCACAGCATAAAGAATCTGTGGTTAGCCACCACGAATTAATTCGCCTGATAGTAAGCCATAGTCTTACCCAGCAGCATAGCAGCTGGGAAGAACTAATTGATATTATTAATGAAAGGGCGACCACATCTGGACGCCCAGAAAAATGAAAACAAACTGATAGCACACCCCGACGCCCTGAGAAACGAAAGAAGGACGCTTGCACAGAAGTGCAGTGCAAGCTGAAAAACAAGCCGAAAAGCAACTTGAAGAACAACCCGACACTGGTACATCTGAACAGCCAGCAAAACGTAGAAAGTCGGCACAACTTGCAGGGATACGAGTAGAGCTAAAGAAACCCCGGGCTCGTACGAGCCAAGCAATAGAAATCATAGATGAGCAATCGGCAGAGACAGATACAGAAGAAGAAAGTAACGAGGACGTAGAACAGTCCACAGGGACAGAGGCGGAAGAAGAAAGCAACAGAGAAACAGAGCAGTCTACCGAAGAGGAAACAGAAATAGAAGGAGAAGAAGAACAGGATGAAGAAGAAGAAGTCGAGAAGGAAGAAATCGAGCGGCCCGAGCAGGAGGAAGAAATGGAACAACAGGGGGGAAGCCCAGTATAGAACCCGATAGGGGAAGATGAATTGGCCAATATTTTGGCCAATATGGGCGAGTATGGCCAGCCCCTGAGTCCATCCAACCTCCAGGCCGAGGAAGAAACCCAGGAAAAAGATGCACCTAAGGAAGTGCATGCGGAAGAAGCAGAAATAGAAATTTCACTCGTCCATGATGAGCAGAGAACAGAAGATATCAGGCAGGAACAGCCCGTTCCTAGTCAGAAGGCACTAGAGGAGAATCCAGAGGAAATAAGGGCAGAGGAAGAATTGGCCCAGGAAATAGCAGAGCCAAGAAAGGTTCTCACCCCGGATCGGCCACCTCAAGAAGAAAAACCGGAAATTAGTCACACTCCAACCCGTGGCAAACACTTAGCTATTCTTTCTGAAAAGTTAAGAGAAATAAGGGAATTGCAAAAAGAAAAAGGGACACTGTTAAACGTGATAGTCAGGCTTCGCCAGCAGATCAGGCTTCTGAAAGCAAGACAAAGGGGGGTAAGAACCTCAATAAGAAAAGGTTCAACCATGCCAATAAGACCCCGGAAGAATAAGAGGTGAAGAACCGGGAGCCGTTCCACTACCCAAAAACCTGACAGAAGCCAAACTGTTGTTCCTAATGAAGCAGAAAAACAAACTGTTGTTCCAATTGAAACATAAGAACATACTGTTGTTCCATTTGAAAAGGAATAGCAGTGGGCTGGAGTTCGCGTTAAAATTGAAACAGATAATAAAGTGGTTCAGACGGAGGCACCACCTTCGGGAGTAATAAGGGTTATGAATTCCAAGCAGCGTAATAAGAAATTTCAAGTAAAACTCCCAGCCTCCACAGATGCATGGAAAAAGGACCCAAAAACAAGAACCCTTCACCATCATTTGAAGCAAGCCCAGCAAGAAGCAGAAAGGCTCAGGGAACAAACGGTCCCCCATGAAAAGTATGAGGAATTACAACAGCAGTTAAGAAATGTCAACCTGTCAGAAAGCCAAGCCTTCGAAGGATGGCGAAAGGAGCAAGAAAAATTTGCCAAGGTAACCCATAGATTAGATGTAGTTATTAAACAAATGGATACCTTGTGTGCTCTGTACAATGATGCTTTAGCATGTAGGGCCCCTGCCAAAAATTATGCCCTGTTTCTAATGGAAAGATACTTGCAATTGAAAATTAAGGCCATTAGGGCAAGTGCTCCTATAGAAATTAATACTATAGATGATTTTATAAACTGTTGTAAGCATTATGGGGTAAAATTACAAAGGTTATTGTGTGAATTTTATCTGCATAACCTTGTACTAGAACAAGAAACCGAGCTAAACCCTGGCCCTTTTGTTGGAGACATTCAATTACAAGCATTCATTTCATTTGCAGTCAATCAAATTAAATGGCTCAAAGCCTACAATGCATTTCAGAGACAAGAAAACGGATTAGACCTATGGGTAAGAGCTGAATCTAGAGACCCGGAACAGTTATGGAGAAGTCATAGGAATCTCATGAGGACTCCAGGGGTGATTGAAGCACTAGGACCCATGCATGAATCACTCATTCGGCAAGGGCTTGAGTTCTTTGCTTCTATCAAAGACCCTGCCATTGAAGTAGCCAACTTTCGATATCGAGTGTCTAATCCGAACATTCAGCTCAGAGAGCCATTTAAGTATGAAAATTTCAAGCTTGCTGCTAGCCGATTCCCTCTCTATGGTGAAATTATTTTGAGGGTAGGGCCATCCTGGTTAGGATATAGGTTCAGGAGTCCAATCATTTGGATCCTGCACCCGAATACCAAGCCCTGTATGAGATGCCTGAGGGCCAGACGAGCCATTTCTTTGATCATCTAGTTTCGCATCATGGGTGTAGGCCTCCACACGAGATTCCATCTCCAGCCTACTCCCTCACTGCTCTACATGTCAACTATAATGTTTTCATGAGGCCATGAAAAAGGGTAAGCTCGGGGGTGTGTGGAGTACCAAGGAAGGTATGTTTTGATGATCATTTCAGTATCTTTTCATGAAAACTCAAAAGCCTTTTTGCATGGGAAACTTAGATAATAATAAGAACTTATAACAAAATACGAGAAATTAATAAGAAGCACTGATAAACGTCGTTTCTATGTGCAGGAAGGTGAAGAAGAGAAAGGTGGCCATCCAAAAAGTAAATATAAAGACGAGCTAACTGTTGTCCCTGTGACGGGAGACCGGAAGCAAACCAGATCGACACGGATCAGCCCAAAACAGGACGTGGAGATACCAGTGCGGAACATACGAAGGAAGAAGTAACGCAGCATTAATGATTCTGCGTATCCCTCAGGATCTTAGATCCTGAGGGATCGTTGTTTTTACCTATTTCTGTACCTAGATGTCTTCGCCGTCCCTTTTATAAAAAGGGATAGCATTGTTGGTTACGGGGGAATTTCTGGGAAGTGTGTAATTTCTTTGAAGAAAGATTTGGACTATGATCTTTATGCTCTGTTGAAGACTTGAGTTTCTGAACTTTTATTGCATGCTTTAATACAGACTTGTTCACTTTTTATCTTTGAGCCTGGATTCATCTTAAGCGGTGTACCCCTGGAGGCTAAGGGCCCGGCCCTGGAGGACACTTGCTCTTGTATTATTACGCGTGGTTTCCGTGTGGTTTGTCTTAGACGTAATTTGGTAATCTGCTATGTTTTGAGAATATTTCATTACATGCTCTATTGTGATTAAGTTATTTCGTGTTCTTGAACTTTATATCGATGCTATGTTATTTTATCAATTCTTCAAGTATTGATTAATTCCTACAAGACATTGTTACTTTATTACAGAATTCTTCACGATTGTATTTTACATTATCACAAGTCATCTGGAAAAGTATGTTTCACATGGTTATTGAATGTGACTATTATTTATTATGAGATGTAGTCGTATGTGTTTTAACAGAAGCAGATTAAGGATGATGTGTTTCTAAGATTAAGAGATTTATGTTTTGATTGGCATGGTTAAATAGATTTGCAGATTAAAGGACTCGGTTATTGCTTATTTTAATTGTTGTTCCATTTATTTGTTGTTCCATTTATTTGTTGTTCCATTTACTTGCTGTTCCATTTACTTGTTGTTCCATTTATTTGTTGTTCCATTTCCAGATTGCTAATTTGCTATTTCTTGAGGATAGAATTAGGCTGTAGTGGACCCCAGCATCTGCTACCTAGTCCCCAGATCTCTGATCTGCTCCCATCAGCTATGAAAGGGATGTGTTATTGCTACCAAGCCCTTGGCTGATGTGCTGTTCCATTTCATTATCATTTCTTTTATCTGTTGTTTCATTTATAATCATTAAGAACGATCCCAGGCTGTAGCGAGCCTAGCATCTGCTATCTGGCTCCCAGACCTCTGATCTATTCTCATCAGTTATGAAAAGGATGGGTTATTGTTTCCGAACCTTTGGCTGATGTAATACTTGGTGTGATTTGGTCTTCTGAAGTAGTTAAGTTGTAGGTCTGCTTTACTTTTACCTGCATAGCTTTTGGATAGTTGTACTACAAGCATTACTCTAGCAAATGCTAGCCTCAAACTGAGACACCCTTTGAAATAACCAGACGATCCCGGATTGACATATTAATGTAAGGTAACTAGAGGTGAAAGAGACCCTTGTTATAGCTCTACAGTCACTATGTGTAATAATACCCCTAGATCCTACTGAAGGATCGTGCTATACGGATCCGGTCTGCGACTATGAGAGAGATGCTGACCAGGACTGCATCTACAAGATAATGGCACGAGACCAAGACTGGATGAATCCCACCATGGATGGGTGGATTACATGGGAGCACGAGAGCTCTTGCACTTCATACTCCGACGAGGAAATAGAACGTTGGTAGAATTAGTTACACGAAGTAACTACACTGAATTATAATATGATGACCAGGTCATTGTGCTGCGTATCATCGGAGAAAAGAAATCTGCCTACTTATGGTGGTTTGAATGAGGTCGATGTCTTTTTGGATGCGTTTGATAGGGAGGTGCCAGAAAAACAATGCTTCCAAGCTTTGGATTGGGCACTGCGTGCTACACCCACAAGATGGTGGGGTACGCACAAGGGGAGTTTTAATGATTGGTGTGAATGTAGGAAAATGATGCGAACACAATTTGGGAAGCCTAAGATGTGGCTAAAAGACAAGTATGATGGGCAGGATGATCCGCGTGCACATCTAGCCAAGTGGATGCAGGCTTATGGAGAAAAGCCACAACCTAAGTGAGTTCACCTATTCTATCATACCCTGGATGTTATCCCAATGAATTGGTATGTAGAAATAGAGCTCCGCCATGGAACAGGTGAATGGGATATCCTACGCGAAGGATTCATGATGACCTTCAGTTTTGAGGATAGATTTGACAGTATTGATGAAGCACTACAAGAGGTGAAAGCATCCATATTTAAGATATTGTAAGATCCTTTAGACCTGACACAGCCTGAATGGGCTACTTAGCTGAGTTGCGCGCTGGAATGTTATAATGTAACTGCTGAAGAAGAGAATGAAGATTCGCAAAAAATTAAAATTCCAGAGACGGAAGGCCACCTCGAGGTTCAAGGACCATAGATTGAAAACCCTGATGTAACCATGTCGGTGAGGACTAGAAAGGTGAACATTGGTACGGAGGTAGAGCCCAAACTCATGAAGATTGGAGACTACTGGGATGACATGACGGTGGATAAGGTCATTGAATTGCTCCGCAAATACCAATACTTATTCCCTACCAAGTTTACAGATTTGAAAGGGATAATCAGATATCTAGGAGTGATGAAGATCACATTAAAACCTGACGCGAAGCCAGTTAAGCAGAGGCCTTACTACCTAAATCCAAAATACAAGGAGAAGGTCCACTTAGAGCTAGACAAAATGCTAGTAGCAAGCATCATTGAGCTTGTGGAAGAGTCCAATTCGGTAAGCCCAATGGTGGTGCAATAGAAGAAACAGAAGGATGAGATAAGGATATGCATGGATCTTAGAGAATTGAATGATGCTTGTGTGCATGATCCTTTCCCAACTCCATTCACAGATGAAGTGTTGGACAATGTAGGTGGCCAAGAAGCATACTCCTTCACTGAATGGTTCTCTGGGTACCACCAAATCAAAATCGCATTGGAGGATAGAAGCAAGACAACCTTTGCGACTGAGTGGGGTTATTTTTAATACACTGTAATGCCATTTGGGCTGAAGAATGTGTCGGCTATATTTTCGTGCATGGTTGTTGCAGAATTCAAGGAATATATTCACAAGTTCCTGGAAGTTTATTTTGATGACTAGACTGTATTTGGACTGGTTAAGTACCATGTAGCGAGCTTGCGCTCGATGCTGGATACATGTCGAAGATACCAGATCATGCTCAACCTCAAGAAGTGTATGTTTTTCATTCCTTTTGGGAACCTATTGGGGCATGTGGTTTGCAGACAAGGGATGGTGGTAGACCTTGCGAAGATCGCAGTAATTCTAAACTTGGAAGTGCCACGAAGTGTGAAACAGCTACGCACTACCCTAGGACATACGAGATATTACAGAAATTTTATCAAAGGCTATGCTCAGATCACTGCGCTAGAAAAATTATTGAGAAAGGATGTCTCGTTCTGCTGGAACGATGACTGTAAGAAAAGCCTAGATATATTAAAGGAAAAGATGGTTACTGCACCCATTCTAGTCTTCCCAGATTCGAAGAAAGAATTTCATGGACATGTTGATGTGTCATGTATAGCGCTAGGGGAAGCACTGATGCAGGATGATGGAGAAGGCTTGGACCACCCTATCGCTTTCGCAAGTCGTAGATTATCCAAAGCAGAGAAGAATTATTCCACCACTAAACACGAGGGACTAGCTATGGTGTATGCACTCCACAAGTATCGACACTACTTGCTAGGAGGTCACTTTAAGATGTATACGGATCACTCCATGCTAAAGTACTTGGTTAATAAGCCTGTGTTGGGGGGGCGCATCAGTAGATGGCTTTTATTGTTCCAAGAATACGATTTTGAAGTTGTTGTGAAGCCTGGACAATTGAACGCGGGACCAGATCACCTATTGCGAATTGAGACTGGGGAGGAACCTACTAATTTGGAGGAAAGCGCAAATTGTTATGCATGTCACAGATGGAAATTTCGAGGACATAATACATTTCCTAACAACAGGAACTGCACCGGAAGGATACTCTGTCCAGCAAAAGAAGGAATTAGTGGTGCGCACGACATATTTCTTTGTCATTGCTGGGCATCTATACAAGATGGGGAATGATGAGATATTGTGAAGGTATGTACCCGATTTTGAATGAAGCGACATCCTAGCAGATGCTCATGGGGGTGCCGCGGGAGGACATTATGCAGGAAGAGAAACTACGCAGAAGATTCTATGCACAGGGTTGTGGTGGCCAACCCTTCATCAGGATTCAAAAGCCTATTGAGAGGTGTGTGACGTATGTCAAAGAACAGGTAGGCCATCATGGAGGGATGAGATGCCTTTGAATCCACAAATGACATTGCAACCTTTCGAAAAGTGGGCTATTGATTTTGTAGGACCTATTCAGCCTCAAGAAAATACAAGAATGGGGTATATTATCACTGCAACGGAGTACTTGACTCGTTGGGAAGAAGTGCAGTCGGTGAAGGATTGCACGGGTGTGACTGTGACGAAGTTTCTATTTGAGAATGTATTGACGTGATTTGGATGCCCAAAGATTTTGATGAGTAATAGGGGTATGCACTTTCTGAATGAAATGATTAGCGCACTGATGGAAGAATTTCAGGTGTACCATCAAAAGAGCACACCTTATCACCCACAAGCTAATGAGATAGTGTATGACTTCAAGAAAGCACTGGTGACCGCGCTGGCCAAGGTATGGAATGCTCAACGAAGCGATTGGGACTTGCACATACCTGCAGTATTATGGGCTTATTGGATGATGTTTAAGAAGTTAATATGATAGGCACCTTTTAGGCTTGTCTTTGGAGTGGAAGCCGTAATGCCTATGGAATACATCGTGCCTAGTCTGCGCATAGTAGTGTTCACAGATATGGCGGATTGTAGAGCCCTGGAAGAGAGGCTCGCGCAGTTGGATGAGCTTGAAGAAGAGATATTTTTGGCTGGATTTCACCAACAAGTCCAAAAGTAGCACGAAAAGGCATGGCATAACCGACATATTAAGTTGTGCACCTTTAAGGTGAATGACTTGGTGCTATTGTATGACACTAAGTTTGATAAATTTCCAGGGAAACTCAGAATGCATTGGCTGGGGCCATATATTATTAAGGAGATTACCGATGACGGCGTGGTCCACCTGGTTAAGTTAAATGGAGATCCTTTCCCAGGAGAAGTGAATGACAGTCATTTGAAGCCATACTCAGGTGGCTCGACCATCTGACCAGCCGACAAAAGCATAGTCTTAGCGCTTTAGGCAGTTGAAAGGAAGCACAGGACTATAAACTACTTGCATGGGCGCTGCATGAAGCAACGAAAATTCACAGGGTCCACGACAGCGCAAAGACAACTATGTTGGCACGTGGATTTGCTAGAAAGTGACCATTACAGTCACTATTCATGATTTGATGGTTGGTTTCAGGCCAAATGGAGTGGGCGACAAACATTTAAGGTGAACTTTATGGGCTATATTCTTGAAAATTTGTCGCCAATCTAGCATTAATGGACAAAATGTGGGGGGAATGATCGAATTTAAATTCAAAAGGCCCTATAAATTACAAGTGGTTGTCCAACAAACAACACTTGCCATTTTGAGAACTGATCTGTTGCGTTATCAACTGTGTATGGACCTTTCTAACTTTGAGGCTTTGGGAGAAAGTTTAGTATTTGAAACATTGTCGAAGGAGATGCAGGACCTCCTAACTAGAATGATGTTGACACCCATGGAAGCCGCACAAGAAATTATGGAAGTAGAAGCCCCAGAGAGTGCCAGAATAATCGTTGAGGTCCCTAAATCACCGCGAACATTCAGACCCAAGAAGGATAAGCAGGCCATGATCTTGGTGCGCGTCTCACCCAAGAATCCACTGAGGACCAAGCTCACATTGTAGGAAAAGGGGAAGGCCATTAATCTGGAGGCTGATGACAAGGATTCTGAAGAAATCCTGGTGGAGGAGGAGGATGTAGAGATGGACATTGAAACCCAGGGTGTGGACCCTATTACCCAGTTGCTGGAATATGTTCCTCCATGCAAGGGTAAAGCCAAGGTGTTGAAGGATATAGATGAGAGAAAGAGCTTTATGCAAACTCCGCTGCTCCCAGACAATATTGTGTTTGAGGGACTACACTTGGGGTGCGTTCCCATGTTGAAATTTGAAGATTGGGACCTCGCAAACCACGAGAATTTCCTGCATTTAGCGACTGCGAAGCTAATGCACAAGAGGATCGACAAGACTACTGGAACAATTCCATTGGAGCTGCGCACATGGCTCAGAGGTGTAGAGAAAGCAGGATTGCTAAACCTGCTATGGGTACCACATTACCACCGCACCCTAGTGACCGTCTTCATCATCAGGCAGTTGCTCTATTTGGTGCATGATGGGTGCTTGTGGCTGGAGGAGCCCATCCCCATTATAGACCATCTAATTCACTGAATTACATGGTTTCCCTACTTTGGGGAGGGTCCAACCAACATTTTTGAAGGAAACGGTGGTGGGTTGGCCCTCATGGAAGAAATGCGAAAGTGTCACGTGGATGAGGTGCCCGCACCTGTGGTTGCACTCACGGCCCAATGTGCAGAATGAGTCTAGTTCAACTGGGTGAACTATCTATGTGGTGAGTTCCTTACGAATTGTCACAAAGCACAGGAGTAAGGTAAAACATTTCATTATGCATGGCTCCTGTTGTTGATAGTACTGGTGGCATGGGAGTTGCTTGAAGATAGCCAGTTCCCCTCGGTCGCGTAGGACCTTCCAGAGGCAGTGAAGTACACTTCACTGTGGATGACCAAGGACATGCAGAGGATAAAGGAGAGCAAGATATTTTGGATATTAATGGAGATGAATATCCAGATGGGGATCAATCGTAAGACACGGTTGTTGCCCATAGTATACAACAATTTGTAGAGATTTGCAGAGTTCAAAGTAGATTTCCACCATGTCTTCATCAGGGCATGGAAGACCCTATGAAGATGTGGCATGATTTACCATACTTGGCGATCGATGATGTAATATTCGTAGTCCTTGAGTATTTGCCGCTGAAGTGGCACGCTCCAGCTGACTCTGCAGTGGAAACAGACAAGTCCGTCGTGCAGTGCAAGAAGGAAGAGATAAAGCTTTGAATGGCACAATTGGTAGAGAAGCGCAGGAAAGAGGAAGCATTGGCTAAGGCCCAGGTAGTGCATGACACTGCGAAGTTGGTGGTACAATTGAAAAGAGGAGAAGAAGAGTGCCAAGGATAGAAATCACCTTTGCCCAAACTAGAGACAGACACAGACCAAGGTGGTGTAGACCCGCAGACAACGTCCACCCAGCTCAAGCATTTGAAGCCACGAGATCAGATAGTGCTCTGGAAGAAAACCAAGGCATCGAAGACATCTTTTGACCCAATTTCCCTCACTGAGGGGGATTTGCATGAAATCAGAGAAACAGTGAGGGATGTCACCACGGAGGCCTTCCAGTAATTTGAAGAACATCAACATCTGGTATTGGGGGCTCTCAGGACAGAGTTGTAGGAGTTGTAGGTTCACACTCCACAGGCTGACACAGTGTCCATTAGCCTCATGAGCGACACTATAGTTACTGAAGAGATGTTGTGCACAAGGGTGACCAACGCGGTACTGCTACTTGATCGGGCACTCACTACGGATAATGAGGCCAACAGACCTATGGTTAGTAGTCTAAAAGGGGTAGGATTAAACATGGCCATGCTCCCTTAGGAGACGCTCTACCTCTTACAGGATGGAGTCACCATGGAACTTCAAGCTAGGGAGAGTTGCGCATTGCAGGTGATGAGAGAGTAGTGCATCAACATTGAGCAGTTGGGACTACAACACAATGAGGCAGTAGAGAAGAACATGCAGATAATGCAGGTTGTAGAGGAAGCCTGCCATATGGTCCCAGAGTTGTACATTTAGGAAAAATAATCGATGGAGGCACGTGTCCGCAAATTGCCCATAGGGGTGCGCAATGCTAGAGCAGAGATGGCCAGGGTTCAGCTGAAGCTGAACCTGCAGATCACAGAACTATAGTTGAAGGCTTAGCCTTCAAATCCACTAGAAATTAGGGAACAATGAACCACTACTATTACAATAGGAACAACGACGGTTGACAGCGCAGTGGCAAACTGCATGCAGCTATTTGAATAGTCATTCGAGGTCCTAACCACCCTGCAGGAGGACCCGAATGTAGAGTGCCTAGAGATAGAGGTGTGTGAGCTACAATAAAAATATGACAAAGTAAAAGGGATTGTGTAGATGGTTTCCCTTACAAAGAGGCTTGCAAGGATGCAGGAGGCAAAGACGCTTAAGGAACAGGTGGATACCGCTCGACATAAGGAAGCAGTCTTAAAAGCATGCCTATAGTCATGGATCGATGAGGCTTATACAATTAAAACCCCCATTGAAGCAAAGCTTGAACAACTACAAGAAACTTAGCAGAGGATTCAAGGCAGCGGTTCAACAACAATGGTCACCGAACAACGCATGGAGGAAGTTCAACAGGTAGCTGCTCAGTGCACTGCTGAAGTTGCAACGATCCAAACAGATTTGGGAGGTCTTCGTGCTAAGATCTCCGCACCTATAGAGTGGCTCGAGGGTGAGTCAAAATGTTTGTGTTAGGGGCTTGTTAAGTGCAGGATCCCCTAAGGAGAGTTTTGGGGCTTAAAGCCCATATTTTGGTCCAATTTTTGTAATCCTAATGTAAAGACTTTGCATTTTGTGGGCGTGGAGCGTGTATTTGTTAAAGAGTCATAGGGTTTTCCACCCTTATTTTGATAATTTAATGTCGGTTGTAAAAGATCTACCCATGGTCCGCGGACCATGGGATTATATAAATAGAGTGAAGCTCTAAGTAGTTAAGGCATCAATAAGATCAATCAAGATGAAATCAATGACGAAGAATTGAGTCCTATATTTGGAGTAGAAGCCTAAGTTTGGGTCGTAGCATAGGTAGAGTCTCTGCAACTGAGTGCACAGAGGCCTGGTAGTCCACAGCTGAGTGCGTGGACCCCTGCAGCTGAGTGCGCAGGGCAAGTCGAGTCTATAACCATATGGAATTATCAATAAAGAGAAGTATTCTATAATTTCTGCATCTTTATTTCCTATTTATGCATCTGTTATATTGGGTATTGATCCAGGTGGATATTGGTGGCCACTCGCCAATTCCACTTGGACCCCCACCATTGCTTCTTTTAGTTTTTCAGTTTCCTTAATTGTAGCAAAGTTTACTATTTTTAGCAGTTTTTCAAAACCTAAACTTTTTGAGCTGTTTTGAGGCCCTAAACAACGTTTTCTGGAAATCTACTGCTAGCAATTTTTTTTATCTAAAATCATCCTTTCTGTCATAGTCCTCGAAGAGATCTTTCCAACAAGTTATCATGCACGTCAAACAGATATAATATGACCAAGTCGCGACCCCGGGAAGTTGGCTATCCAACTCACCCCAATGGGGCCCATAAACTCTTGGTGTTACATCTCCTTAGGTTAGGGTTTTGGTTGTTTAGGGTTTTCTCTTAATGTTCAATAATAAAAAAGCCCTTGAGCCTCATTGTAAGGCAGTTCAGAGGCATGTAGCCACCACATCTCTTCTCAAAGATAAGCTACCATAGCCCTAGCTGGTTTATTTCCGTTTCTGTTTGTAAACATATTTTAGTATTTTACATTAACAAAATGAGGTATTATTTTCGTTGCATCTCTGTGTTTATGGTTATATTTGTAATTTTTTGCGTTCCTGTTTAAATCCGGATCAGTGGTATCAGAGCGGTCTGCTTTTTTTTCTTTGTTTTTCTTTGCATGTCCCCAACAAGGTCAGGATATAAGGAGTTAGGGCTTGAATTGGTCAAACCTTTGCAAGACTAGCCTCTCAAATCCCGAAGGCCTCCCATGGCAGATGAAAAGAAAGATGAGGGGGCAGGAGATCCTATCAAAATCTTGCTCAAAGAAGCCCTCGAGTGACAAAGGAATGTGATAATGGACAAATTTGCCCAGATCCTTCAATGGCTACCTAGGGGCAATGCATCGACTTCCAACAGCTACTATGGAAACGCCACACCATTTAAGGTACAAGTTAATTTTGAAATCCCCATATTTGAGGGTCAGATAGATGCAGATGCCGTCGATAAATGGTAAAAATCTACTAGAGGGTTATTTTTATGTTCATGATTTTTCCAGTTGGGAAAAGATTATTTTCTCTCTTCTTAAAGCAGCCCCCACGTCAAGGATTGGTGGGAAACCTACTCCAAGCAGAAGGATGAAAGTACAGGCTCACTATTTTTAGCCGCACCCACTTGGAATTCATTCCAGGATGCCATCAGTGCTACCCTGTCGGAAGCTATGAGGATAAATACATAAAGTGGACCACGTTGCGGTAGGGAAGGGACCAAGACGTGCCAAAGTTTACCAATATTTTCCATACCCTTCGCACAAAGTTGGGTATCAAGGATTTGGAGCAACATTTGGTACTCAAATACTGTGACTGCCTGCACAAGTACATCTAGGAAGAAATAGAATTCCTGAACATCTCCTTGCTCATCACATCATATCGATATGCCGTCAAGGTCAAGAAAAAGTTTGAATAGAAGAAGAAAGACTTTGGGTTTTGCGAATCCAAAGCAAGGGAAAGGTGCCCCCAAACCGCAGAACCAAGGACAAAGACAAGGCAGGGCGGCCCAAGACAACCCACCAAAGCTGCAAGCAAAGAATAGTGCCGTGAAGCTGAAAAAGGACATGGGAAAGTGGTGTGAGTTCTATAAGAGCGCCACTCACAACACAAGTGAGTGTCGGGCCAAGCAGTCACTGGTGGCCGAGTTAAAGGTTTCAAAATTAGATGCATGTTCTGACTCTGAGTCAGAACCCGATAAGGGGAATGACAAAGGGAAGTAGAGCCCAATGCCACTATTGCCACCATGAAGATCCAGAAGGAGGAACCCGAAGATCCAGAGGAGGAGGAGCATCTCTTCCACTCCCAGATGTGGGTAAAGGGCTTCCCGCTATAGTTAATTGTCGACAACGGGAGCCAAAAGAACCTCATTTTGGCAAAGTTCATGAAACGGCTGGGATTACCACCCACAAACGTATACCATCGGGTGGCTTCACCAAGGACAGGATATTTGCGTGAGCCAGCAGTGTCACCTTCCATACAACATCAAGCCCTTCACGGATGAGGTATTGTGTGACATTGCCCCCCTTGAAGTTTGTGATGTATTATTAGGAAAACCATACTTGTGGAAGTGACATGCTGTGTATGAATCAAGGCCCCGTGTTTTTATTGTTACTTTGGGAAATATGTTGTATAGAATACTAGAGGTAGCACTGCCTACCACCATCTCTTTGGTTACTGCAAAACGATGCAGTAAGCTCATTTCCCAAACCAAGAAATTTGTTTCCCTGATGATACACCCTCAAGGAAAGAAGAAGACGGTGGCCATGACCTCCAGACAGGGTCCCTCCACACGACAACTACAGATGGACAAGGTTGTCGAGGAGTACGAGGACATCTTCACCTCCCTCATAAGGGTTCCTCTACACTGTCAAGTCAAGCACTCCATCGATTTGACCCTAGGTGCGCCGCTACCCAATGGACCAATCTATCAGTGCTTCATTCTAGAGAATGATGAAATCAAGGGGCAGATTGAGGAGCTGCTACAAAAAGGTCACATCCGTCCAAATTCATTGCCCTGTGGGAGGCCAATCGTGTTGGTACAGAAGAAGGATGGGACTTGGAGACTCTGTATTGACTATCGGGCGCTGAACAAGATCACTGTCTGTAATAGGTACTTGACCCCATGGATTTATGACCTCCTAGATCAACTGAAGGGGGAAAAATATTTCAGCAAGATTGATTTGAAGTTATGATATCACTAGGTACCAATCGAACCCTCCGATATGTGGAAGATTGCCTTCAAAGCCAAGAAGGGCATTTTCAAATGGTTGGTTATGCCTTTTGGATTGATGAATGCTCTTGCAACCTTCACGAGGCTAATGGATGACATCTTGTGGCCATTCACCAACTCATTTGTAGTGGTATACTTGGATGACATCCTGATCTTCAACTAGAGTTGGGAATAACACCTCCACCACATCCGACAGTCTCTCCAAACACTGCGACAACACAAGTTGTGTGCCAATTTGGAGAAATTCACTTTTGGCATGACCCAGGTTCAGTATTTGGGATACATTATTGATGAATAGGGGGTGCATGTGGATCCAGCCAAAATCCAAGTCATTCAAGATTGGCCATCTCCAACCACTCTAACAGACCTTTGCAGCTTTCTAGGTCTTGCCAACTTCTACTGGAGGTTCGTGTTGGAATTTTTTCATATCACTTGGCCCTTGAGTCAAGTCACCAAGGGAGGAGCAAAAGAAAAATTATTTTGGTCTGAATCTCAACAAAAGGCATTCACAGAGTTGAAAGATCGCCTTTGCTCGGCACCAGTGCTCGCATTACTAGACTTGCAACAACCATTTGAGGTTGAGATAGATGCCTCTGACTATGCTATTGGGGCAATCCTTACTCAACGTGGGCATCCAGTGGCATATCACAGTGAAACACTTTCAAACACAGTCTGGAAGTATCCCACTTTTGACAAAGAGATGTATTCCATTATGCAGGCCTGATGATAATGGAAGCATTACATTTTGGGGAAGGAAACGGTCATCCACATAGACCACTGACCCCTGCAGTTCATGCAGACCCAAGGGGAATTACAGAATGATCGCCATCAGAAGTGGTCCACATACCTATGACAGTTCCATTTGAATATCAAGTATAAGAAGGGCAACACAAATAATGTTTCATATTGCCTTAGTCAACCACTGAACATGGCATTAGCCATCGTGCTCAACTCTTGTGGGCATAAGACTTCTAATTGACCACTTCTCTACAATAGCGACCCAGAATTTGGCCACACATACCAGACACTCTTGGAGGGTCCACATGTTCTATATTTTCACCTCCAGGATGCCCTATTATGCCACCTAGGTCACCTTTGTGTTCCTTCAAGCGAGCGTGCCAAGATGATTTGGGAAGCACA